>JAMZAV010003590.1:0-61301 GCA_024449915.1 Sweltsa coloradensis
CATTGTTAATAGAACATTATATTTTTAATTGGGTACGTAGGTGGACGAATTTTATTAGTCAGTGTGGGCATCACACTACACAATTTGTAATTTTGCAACACATCCCAAGATGTTCGTCGCAAACCCAACAATCTTTGCTTGAATCCACTCTTGACATCTGGAACGGGAACTAGATTGAAATCAACGTCGCGACGCTGGGAAGCTTCCTTAGCAGCCCGATCAGCGTGTTCATTTCCCTCTATGTCTACATGTCCAGGGAACCAGCAAAACTCTTTGATAGAACATTAAGAATTTAGTTTTTTTATAAATTTAATTGGATGTTTTGTTCCAAATGATGAGTTGAATACATGAGTTCACAGTAAGACGATGTGGAGGTACACATGAGACATGAGATCCTAGGCGCTTTACCGGTTAGGTCATATTGCCTAGCCTGTGATATTGTTAGGTAATGAAATAGGTTGTGAGAGTTTTGTTAATTTAAAACAAATCGAACCCACTCAGTCGCATAACTAATGTTCATCAAGTTCATATCTATAATACTAGAAAACGCTAAAGTCCCGCCGCGTTGATGGATGAGCTTTTTAAAGTTTAAAGTTTGCTTGGGATATCTTTACTTTTGCAAGTGCTTTGTTTTGCTGCCTACGCATTGTAGGTGAATGTTGTCAAGTTTCTTTTGTTTCTTGTCAATTGGTATTATTTACCGTAAAAAGCTTATATTAAAAGCTTTATTTCTATGGATTCTGGCTAACTTTTTCAACTTTTTCTTTCAAAAGGTACTACATCACCATAACCTTAATGTCCATGTATATATGAACGTTGTTGCCCCACCCGTTTTGGTCAGAAATTGGCCCAAATGGCACGAAAATATCGCACAAAAATCAAAACTTATATTAAAAGCTTTTTTCTATGGATTCTGGCTACTTTTTCAACTTTTTCTTTCAAAAGGTACTACATCACCATAACCTTAATGTCCATGTATAATATGAACGTTGTAGCCCCACCCGTTTGGGTTTTCAGGAATTGGCCCAAATGTCACGAAAAATCGCACTAAAAAATCGAAAAAAATCGTAAAAGTACGATATTCATGAGAAATATTTCTTCGATTGTACCCAAAAACAATACACCTCTAAGTTCAGAGATTTCGAAGGTCCTGTCAAATTTTCATCAAGATCGGATAAGCCGTTTGTCTGGTAGAGAGTTAACAAACAGACAAAAAAACAAACAAACAAAAAAAACAAAAAAAAAAAACAAAAAAAAAAAACACCCGACCCAAATTTTTTTGGGGGGTGGTGAAAATTGAAGTCTTCCCCTTCGCTCATCCAATAAGATAAATTGATAAAAAAATTGAAAAGGGGACTTTTTTGGTTTTTTAAATTTTTAAAGGGGGCGCTTTCAACCTTTTCAAAAAAAGGGCCCATCTATAGCATGGGGTTTTATTTTAAGTCCTATGCTGGTGAAAAACCCCCGGAGGGGTGAGGGCCTTTTCGCCCATCGTCTTTGTCACCCCGTTCGTATGCCTTTTTTTTGGTCGTCGTTGTCGTGGGGGGAGGTCGTCATGGGGGGGGAAGGTAGGAGGTTTCCCCCCCCCGGGGCCCCCCAGAGCTGGGCCTAAAGTTTCAAAAAAAGGAACCCCCCTATTTCCCCAGGTGATTTTTACGAGAAAAGAAAATTCAGCAATGGGGCTTTTTTCTTCCCATCAATTTTCTAATATTTTATTTTAAAAGTTTTTTTTTTTTTTTTTTTTTTAAAAAATAAAAAACTTTTTCCAAATAAAAACTAAAAAACAGAAGTTTTTAAGCAGAACTCTTATAAAAATCCCAAACATTTTAAATTTTGTTATTTTGTTTGGGTACAAAAAAATAATAATTTTATTTGGGAAAAAAATAAATTTGTGCTGATGCAAAATTCCCAAAAAATTGCGAACAATTATTTTTTTCCCTTCCACAGTTTTCGCCCCCTCGTTTCCCGTGGGGGAAAGCGCAGCAGCGTAAAATTGAATCTGAGTTTTTCCAAAGTTATCCCAAACTGGGAAAACCAAGGCCCTTTTATTGCCCCACTGAGATTTTTGTTAGTTAATAAATTTTTTTGGGGTTTGGCTTTCATTTTAGTAGTTTTCAAAATTTTTTAAAAAGGGAAAATTCATGTAATCCACTCAAAGACCGCTATTTTCCCGGGCCCCAATTCTAAGGTGAATTTAGAAAGGGTAAGTCCAAAATTTTCGATTGGAGTGGTACTCGAAATCGAGTTTTTTTAAAAATAGGGGGTTTGGTGGAGGTCCCGGGGGCCCCGCGCGTCGTGTTTAAAAACGAAAAATATCGCTGAGCATTTTTGGTGCCAATTTAACCAAATTTTTTTGTTTTTCCGGGGAAAAAACCTATGTGTTTGTTTCACCCAGAAAATAAAAAAAACGATATGTCATTTTTTCCCCAATGAAAAAATGCTAAAAGGGTTCCGACGACGACTTAAAAAAAAACTGGGGCGCTTAAAACCGGGTTTGGGTTTCTTTATTGCACCCCCCTTTTGAATGAAAGAAAATGAAAAGATTTAAATGCGGGTAGTTTTTGATGTTTAGATTGTTTTCTAAGTGAAATGAAAAACCCAAAAATAAAATGTGATAATGATAAAGTAGTAATGGGCCAAAATGAAAGTTTTTTAAATGTAAATAAAAATAAAGAAAAAAGAAATGTGTAGGGATTTTGCTTTAAAAATTTTTTTAAAATTAGATTCTATGGAGGGAAAAATTTTAAAAAGTTTGTCGCCCCTTTTATCATATGTAAAGTTTTCAAGATTGGGAGGGGGAATCAAATTCGTGCGCAAGGCATCATTTTTTGGTCCCATTCTGTAGCATATGATGTACGGTTAAAGGTAAATCAATGTGTCACAAAAGGGGGAATTTAACCCTTTTTCTCGGGTTTAAAGAGATATCCGTGATTAGGCGGGGTGGGGGCCTAAAACGAAGTCTAGAAAAATACCACCTTTCTCTACTGAGAGTCGAGACGTTGGGTGTACAATTTTTTAGTCAAGGGGGATCAAAACTACGCAATTTTGTTTTTTTTGAAACCCCACATCCCGGATGCTTTTTCGAAAATTTCCCAAACAATTTTTGGGCTTGAAATTCCACTCTTGACATCTGGAAGGGGAAACCCAAGTTTAAAAAATCACGTCCCCGACCCCTGTGAAGTTTCCCTTAGCGGGCCCCGATCAGCGGGGTTTCTTTCCCCTTTTGCCCACGTGTCCAGGTATCCAGAAAAAAACCTCAATTATAAAACCCCTTAGATTTTATTTTTTTAAATAAAAATTTGGATGCTTTTTTTTTTTTTGGTTTATTTGGTTTAAAAGGCCCGCGTAAACCCGTTCGGTCTTTTAAAAATGCCCCAAACCACTAGCCTAAGGGGGGGGGGGGGGGGAGGGGGGCCCCTTCGGTCGGGAAACCACCAAACGGGAAAAGGGGAGGACGGGGGGGTTTTCTCACTTTCGCGGTCGTACGTCTTTTTGTAAATCGTTCGTTTTTGTCTTTTGTCATCGTCCCCGGGGGGTCCTTTCCAAAGGAAAGTGGGCAGGTTTTCCCCCGACGATGTTTGCCAGGGCTGGGCCTCTTTTTTTGGGGGGGAGAAAAGATATTCTGCTCTATCTACTGATGTTTGCGGGGTGGACCTTTTCTCTTGAATCGCCTTTTACGTTTTCCAGGGGGCCATGCTCTGGGCCTTTTTCTCCCCCGGGCCCAGACGGGGGGGGTTTATTGTACTAAATGATGACTAGGGAAAACATGGTTTTCATACTTTAAGTGAAAAATTTTTGCTATCTGAACACAAAAGGTATTCTCCCACGACAACGTAGAATGTATTTAAAAGCTTCACGGATGGGGAAAACTCTGCAAATTGGGAAAAAAAAACCCCCAGTTTGCTTGCCTGAAATTCAGTTAAGGTGGGGCAATTAAAAAAACACTTTTTCCCAAACCCTTTTTGTCAATTTTTTGGGGCCCTTCTGTGAATAAAAAATGTAAAACCCTTTTAGTTCATGGCAAAATTTTTCTCTAAAGTTAATTTTGAATAACCCCTATGCAAGTTTGAGTTTTTTTCAAAACGAAAAAAAGGTTTTAAAAATAATAATCGGGTTTTGGTGTAAAACCCGGGCGGGTTATTGCTAAAAAACAAAATTAAAAAAATTTTTGGGAGATAAATTCTATAAGATTTAAAAAAAAAGTTTACATCTTTAATTTCCCCTTGGAAAAGGGTGCCCTTTGGGTTTTTTTTATCAAAGTGTTTTGACATATTTTTACATTTAAAAAAATTACGGGGGTGATAAAATGGTTAGGGAAAAAAATTTTAATTTTAAATTTCGTACCCTAGCCCCCTTAAAAGGTTTTGCCTTTCTGCCAAGGAGGACACACCTGACTCGGGGATACAAGCTGAAATACCGGGCTTTTTCGAAATGCACCAAAAGCAAGACGAAGACCACAATGGTGGACAGTGTCTAAAGTTTTTAAAGGGGTTTTGTTACTTGGGTGAAGAGTATAAGAAACATCCATAGTCCATCTTTGGGGGCAAACTAGAGATCCGAAATTCTCAAACAGCAAGTCCTATCTGCACCCCCAAAGATGAATTGCTGAGGAAAATTTTAATAGGTTTTATTTTAAAAATGCATTTTGGTTTAAATCAACAACTTTGTGTTTCCAAATTTTGCTTTTTGGGCAAACCCATGCCCAGGGGAAAACGGGGAAAATTTTGGGTTTTAATTGAATTTTATATTGTTAAACGAGAGTTGTTTGGGGATCAAGGAAATTTGCTGGATTTAAAAACTAAAAATCAGTAAGAAAAGAATTTTTTTTTCAACCTTGACATTTCTTTAGGAAAGGGTTTTAAGAAATATTTTTCCCTTTTATTTTTAAAAAAGGAAAAGAATGGGTTTCTCTCCATTTGCGGGTTTTTGCTGATTCCCGATATATTTTTGGTTTATTGAAATTTTTTCAGATCATCCTAAAAACAAAAATTTTTTAAGGCTCCTCTTTATCCCTTTTGGATTCTTCAATATGAGGGACCCTGGCAATAATTTTTAACAAGGCTCAGGTGTTTTAAATACCTGTGCGAGTCAGCTTTTTTCAACTTTAAAAAAAAATCAAACCCAAGAAAAGATTTGAGTCCTTCATTTTGATAGTGAGATGCCCTCAGTTTTTTCCACCACTCCCCCCTCGTACTGAGAAACTGTGTGGGGTTACATTTAGTCAGGGAACCCCCCCCTGAGGAAGCACGTGACATTTGCACGTGGAAAAATTGGTTACATTGATCAAATTCGTTGATGTTGAAACTTGCAAAGTTTTTAAAAAAGAAAATAAAGGGTTTTTTAAAACGGGGTTTAAAAATTATTCCGATGAAATTTGGTACACCCACGTAGGGGGTGTCCGGGGTACGGGAACCCTACTCAGTCATGTTTGTCGGGGGGAAACAAAAAAAGGGTTGGGGACCCCGGGTTTTGAGGATAGCTTTGGGAAGTATCAATAAGGAGATGGGGTGGATCTGGATTTCGTCTCGTAAGCCCAAACGATGCCCCCAAAAAAAGACCGGGCGTTTAGGAAAATTTGGGCCCATTCAACCGGTTGGGTTATTTTTTGCACAACCTCTGATATGGGGTGTTAATGAAAGGAGTTCATGGAGTGTTAGTTGATTATAATAAAGAAATAAATTCGTTTTTAGAGTCTACCTACTCAGTCAAATAACTGAAGTTTTATTCAAAGTTTATACATACGAAAAGAAAAAGTTATAGAAAAAAATTGTGATATTTTGGTTAAATCGATCTGTTTATTTTATGGGCGCGCCAAGCAACGAAGCACATAATAAATTTCAAAGTTGTTCTGAATCGGCCTTGTTGATTCTGGCGTTGATTCGCGGGTGTTCGCACTGTCCATACCACTGATTGCTATATTTCCTATTAAAAATATCGATCTTTGGTTCGTTATCGCTCACTCGTCGATTGCGTTGGGGCCTGCAGGTTGGCTTGGTCGCTTTGATTTAAAGTCCCCCACTGAAAATCAGTTATATAACTGAGTGGGCAGACTCTAAATAAAATTTATTTATTTTATTTATTTAACCCTGGTTAAGCACCTGGGTTCCATGCAGCCCCCAGTCAACATTTATTGCTTAGCCATGAGCGCATCTAGGGGCGTGGCTTACTGTGAGTCTCAGTACCTTCAAGTTACATCTAACCAATGAAAATTCAGTTGGAGCCCGGTCTCCACGTGTTACGTATTACTCTCCACGAACCTCGCGGGATTCAAAGGACCCCAGGTGGCTACTTACGTACTTCATTTTCAAGTGTTTTACATAGGCAAAATTTTTATCAATGCATTTCACCCACCCCAAAATAACCATATTTTTCATGTAAATTGATAGATATGAACTTATATATACTTATCTAAGTAAATTATACATAAATATAATATAAAAAAATTATACATATATATATGAATGAAAAAGGTCAAGTCAAGTGAAGGAGGGGAGGGGGGGGGGCGGATTGGTCAAATTTCACCAAAGTAAACAAAAAAGGGAAAACTTTTTGTGAATCGAATCAATCATACATTATAAACATCATTGGTAAAAATATTTAAAAAAATAAGTTCAAAAATGGACTCAAATTTGACAAAATTGACAACATTGCGTTTTTTCCAGTTTTTTTCAAAAAAAAATTTAAGTGGAAAAAAAACTTAGATTTTCGCGAATTTTAACTCTTGAAATACTAAATTGTCATCAGAAAGGGGTTTAAACATTAATTCCTGACGAATATTAGGTTCCAAAATCTGAAACCTGGCAAACACAAGGGCTTTAATGATGGGGTCCTGACGCGCCCCAGGTGGTTAGTTATGCTTCTCAGAAACAGGTGGTTAACCAAGGGTTAATGCGATACTCTAGCCTACGGGGGGGGTGGGGTCATGCTGCTCAGAACCAGCCTCGGGTGTAGGGGGAGGGAAAGGTGAAAGCAATGTTTTTTTAAAAATGATGAAATGTGTTGATGTGAATTAATTTTTTTTGTTTTGCGTTGGATCTCATTACTTTTACAAGTTCCATTACAAATTATTTTTGTTAAAAAAAGGATAATTTTTATAACAAAGTATTAATTGCAATGGTAATACCAAATAACAAAATAATGTTTAATAGCTCGAGGCCCAAAGACATTGCTTTTTTGTACGTATTGTAGTAGACTGTTGTCAAGTTGTTATAGTTTCTTGATAAAACACCTGTAACAGCGGGCGTCGGAGCAGGCGGGGCAGGGGGGTAGCTTGCCCCCCTGAGCTTACAGAGGGGGGGCGAAAGTATCTTCTCGCCCCCCCCTAGAAAAATGACAAATTAATTAATATATGTGCGTTTTTCGTTTTGATTCATCTATTATCGTTTCTTTTTTTTCGTTCAGCAAAGCCCCTTTACTACTTCTAAAACACATAAAAACCACTTCAAAAATACGTATTAAAAAAAATTGCCTGCGGCGCTATTGTGGGGGTGTTAAATATAATTACAAACATTGACTAGCGTAACTAGCTTCGCACTTTCTTGTAAAGATGGAAAGTATCTCAGAGATGTCAGTCAGATATTGTATTATTTTTGGGGGTTTGGATGTATCCGTAGTATGGTGGATGTCTCTTGGCCCCCCCTAAGCCCGCAAACCCAAACACAAATCGGGGAGAAAAAGAGGAAACCGCTGCTGTCTCAGCGAATCGCGATGACCACTACTATACATAAAGCTTAGCCTATATTTTACTACACACTAGCATCGGCAGCAACCGCGGAACGATCTTTTAGTGCCCTAAAACGTGTTTACAAGGGAGAATCGTTCTCAAATGAGATCACCTGCTACTACTTCATAAGAAGCTATTCAGCGTGATAGCCTAGATATAGAGATAGACCAAATCTGTACTACTAAGTTTGTAAACCAAACTAGTGATCGTCGCTAAGTGTTTGGTACTTTGGCAGTGGCGTCGCGTATCCGGGGAGGGGGGGAGATTGAGCGACCCCCCCCCCCCGGAAATCTCAGCTTAAATGTTATATTCTTATAAAATCATGTAGGTTTACGCAAAAAATTAATTATTTATTATCTTTTATTTTTTTTCGTTCAGCAAAGCCCCTTAATTACTTCTAAAACACATAAAAACCACTTCAAAAATACGTATTTTTCAAAAAATTGCCTGCGGCGCTATTGTGGGGGGCACCCCCTTCATTGCGATGTTTATCCATGCCCCCCCCCCCCCCCCCCCGAAATATATTCCAGCATACACCACTGACTCAAGGACATTATTTGCATATTATGTAACCATATGTAACTATGTATGGAAGCATGTACTTTTCCTGGTAAAGTTTGCCCCCCCTGGAAAAATAGACTTCCGACGCGCCTGCCTGGTTCGTTTTAAAACCTTTATTCCTATGAATTCTGGCTTACTATTTTAACTGTTTGTTTTAAAAGGAAACTATATCACCATTACCTAATGTCCATGTAAAAATGAATCCTTGTTTATTGTTCTTGGTTTAGTGTATTTAGGGTGCGTCAAACTTTATCATAATGCACCACCTTTAGCAAGGGGTATGGGAGGAAGCCCATGCTGGTCAGAAATCAGCAGGGTAGGGGAGATGGAGTAATTCTCACGTCGAGGTCGTCATCGTATTTATCATTCGTTCGTGCGTCATGTCGTCGTCGTCGGGGAGTAGTCAAGAAAAGGGGAGGTGTCTCGACGACGATTGCCAGAAGCTCGCCTTCATTTCGGGAGTAATAAACTCCCCTCTACAAGCTGATGTTTGCGAGGTGGACTTTTTCTCTTGAATCGCCATGTAACTGTAGCAGAGCAATGTCTCAAGCGTCAAAACCGTTAGGTCATAATTTTTCACTCTAATCTAGGGGGGGGAGGAGGGGCCCTGCTGCGTCAGAACCAGCCACGGGTAAGGGGAGGAAAGGGGTTCTTAACGTCGCGGTCGTCAATGTCTCGTCATCGATTCGTGGTGTCATGGTCACGGGGCGAGGGATCGTCAAGGGAAGCGAGCAAGGGTCCACGCTACGATTGCCAGAAGCTCGTCTTATTTTTGGGTATGAGCAAAGAGCACGAGTTTTATAAGATCAAACGTCCAACAAAGAACTACTAAAGGTATTGCGCGTAATATCCATGAGTTACAAGAGAAAAGTAAAAACACCACCTCTCAATTCGAATGTCTGGCTGCTGAATATGGTCGGCAGATACAAAACAACAGCCCAGACAAATAAACTCGATGACCAAATCCAAGATATCTATTTATCTGAAAGAACAGCTCGCCCTACAAACAACTCCAATCGAGAGGACTTATTCGCTTCATTATCAACCACAAAAGTGTTTAATCTTCCATTCGAATTACAAATAAATGTATTTTGTACAGAGAAATCTAGGCTTTTAAAAGTGCGAAATGCGATAAAGACTGACGAAAAGTGGCGTCTGTTTCCTCAAACAATGCTTTATCCACAAGCCCTCTAAATATAAAAACATTATTTTTCCTATGCGGCTGTGGCGGAATAAAATTTGTGTTCCCCGCATAAGAAAAAAGAGCGCAATAGTTTTATTTTTATTCATTATAAACGTTTACAAACGTTTTTAATATTTTACCTATCTAGAATCGGACAACTTATTCTAAAGTCTGGATGTTATTTAAAGTGATTTATGCTCCCATAAATTGTATTTTCCCCACACTCCGGCTTCCATGGGCCCTGGTCTTGGCGTCGAGCAAAGAGTCAAGATAAAAGATCCTCCTTGCCTAACATTATTATTTTTTTAAGGTGTTGGTATAAATACTTAATTTTTACAGCAGGAGTCGATAAAAAGTTTCACACGGGGACCTTCTTTATCGACTCTGTACTAGGGACCGCGTCTGAACGTATTAGCAATCGCGTTGGTGTACGAGTGTGATAGTTATTAATTAATTATTACTTATAAAAAGTATTTTTATTGATGTTTGCTATGCCTACAAGCGAGTCATGAGACAAGATAAAAAATATTAAATAACAACTTTTGTAACGTTTTTGAAAGTGTATCTAATTGGCTTAGGGCCATTTTCTGGACTCAAAACATATAGAAAATTAAAGAAACTGTTCTATTGATTTGTGGATAGGCTATTAAAATCAACTTGTGTGCAGTACCAAAACATATTATTTGTGTAAGTTATTTTATGGAAGTTATGAATTGTTTATAACGCATGGTACAAAAGTTTCCATTGGTTGGGAATTTCTAAATATTTTTTGGTCACAAGATAAATAATTAATAATGCGTCATTATTTAAATGGAAGGATGTCATAATATGACACTGTGTCTCTGAAGGATCAACGTCGCTTGAAAAGACCACGCACATATTGTCTTGTAAGTAAGTAATCAGCAGCCTAACTACCCATCAACACGTTGACTTTTTGACTTATATGCTACTGATGTCGGTACTAGAAACTGTTTTTTTTTTCAAAAAGTTTAGTGCCTTAAGGAAAAAATAAAAATTTCGACATTGTGAGAAAGAAAATTGAGAATTGAACAAGGCATTAATGTCCACATAAATCCTCCTCCAATTCTGACGGCGGATAATACCCAATAACTATACCTGCTGAGGAAACCAGGGCGCTTCAACCGGTTAGGTATATTGCGTCGCATGAGATATTGAAAGTTAAAATAATTTATTGTGTTGTGTATTTGATTTTATGTAGCTAAGTTTGAAAGAAAAGAAAAATGGCAGGAGATGATATTGATAGCAAAATAAAAGTTTGGTAATTCCCAAATGAAATATTTTTGATATTGATTAAAATTTGGTTCCACAAATACTTCGAATGAGAAATTTATAAAAAAATTTGTCTACGTCGTCAATGATAATGACGTTCTGGTGAGCCACGTCGCCTAGGTGACGACGATTGAATTATGAGTTCTCCAGTTCTATTTGGATTTAAGGGCGCGTCAACCGTTGAATTAAGTCCACCACACAAACGTAAGGGATATAGAAGAGAGGCCATGCTGGTCAGAAGCCAGCCACCGAGAAGGGTGGAGGAAAGGGGGGTCTCATACGGAGGTCGTCATCGCTTTGTGCATCGTTCGTTGGTTATTGTTATCGTCGTCGTGAGGTCGAAGGGTAGGCTAAAGGGATAAATCCCCGATGAACGACGTCGGAGTTCGCATCTATTATTGGGAGATGGACTTAAAGCTTCTTCATAGCCTTGTACGATCGATGTTGTGTTGATGTGTACATTAGGTTTAAGGTGCGTCAACCGTTAGGGCATATTGCGCTTCTGTGATAATGTAGTGATTAGTTAGCGAGCCATGCTCTGTGCCCAGATTCTACCCGGGCACAGACGGTGAGGGTTGGATTATACGCAAGTGACAACCAAAATAACCAAACTTCCATAAAAATGAACCTAATTTGCCTTCTGACTGAAACGGAAAACCAGTTTTGTTACACCAGCTTGAGATAGTGCTAACAATACATTATAACACTGTTAGAAATAAAAGTATGTGTATTAAAACAAGACGGCGAAAGTGGGAACCTTAAGTGTTTTGAAGACGTCTCCATCTTTACCATCTCTATGTTGACCGCATATGTAAACTGCAATCACACAGTAAATACATCCATGCCGACACCTCTATGACGATAATTATAACGACGACATGAGGATCCAGGGCGCGTCCAACCTGATGGTTGTATGCGCGGCCTTGATTGTTAAGGAATTAATAAAAAAAATTGGCCCCCTTTGTTGTTTCGTTGTTGTTTTATAGAGATGTTCTTGGATTGTTGGTGTTTATTAGTGTACGGGCGCTTCAACCGTTAGGTTCATATTGGCAACACTGTGATAATGTAGTTAATTAGTTAGTGTAAATTACAAGAATTAATGACAATAAAATGATTTGATACACGGAATATTTATTTGGGTTACTTGTGTTGCTTTTATCAAGTAGCGTCAAGAGATAGGGAGAGGAAAGTATTCTAGGCCTATATATATTATATATTATATAGAGTATATATATATATATATATATTATTTATTTATTTATATATATCATATATATAAATAATATTATTAGATTAAGAACGCAGTCAACCGTAGGTCATAAGCACCACTCTAGCCTAGGGGGGGGGAGGGGGCAAGGTCCCCGACGACGATTAGACAGGACCTTCGCTTCTAGTTTACGGGGAGTATTATGTACTCCACTTTTACTAGTGATGTTTGCGAGGTGCAGGTGGCCGTTTTCTCTGAGTCCGCGTTGTGCGATTAGACAGAGCCATGCTCTGGCCTATCTACTCCGGCATAGTATAAAGACGACGTGAGAAAAACTAAGGCGCTTCATACGTTAGGTCCGTTGTGCCGCCTGTGATTTTGTAAAGTAATTAAAAGTGACGGTGTGTTGATAAGTTTGATATGTTTGTTGTTTCATGTTGATGTTGATTGTATGTAGTTGTCTTAGTTTTTTCTTGTCTTTAAACACAATGGTCATAATGCTCTCTCTATGCCAGGGGTATGAGTAGATCCATTGCTGGTCATATCCAATCACGGGGTTGTGGGGGAGAGAGAGGGGTAATCAGAAAAATATAATGAGTTGTCTCTGATGTGATATAAAATATGTAGAATATCGGATTACGGGGGTCACAGTTAAATCATAATGCGCCACTCTAGCCCAGCGGATGTGATTATGTGCCTCCCTCCCCCCCCCTGCTTGGACGGCTCCAAAGTTATAGTTACAAATTCCTAACCCAAGAGCTGATGGCCCCTCCCCCCGTTCAAATCAAAAGTTAAAACACTTCTGCCGGAATGCCAGACTCAGTGTATTCTTCTCATCATCTGACTCATTCCTCTCCCCCAATTTATCCACTCTTATTGTCTACCACAGCTTAACTCTTGCTAATGTTCCCATGTTCCCATGTTTTCCAGAATGTGTGTCCACACACATGCTGGAGGAAATTAAAATTAAAAATTTTCAATTTCGAATTGATTTATAACATAATGAAAAATGGAAGAGAAACAGGACGACTGAGATCCAGTCGCCTCAACGAAAGATTTGTGTGCAACACCTTTTTAATATTTTTACTTATTGAAATGTGCACTAAAAATGGGTTATTAGATTTATTTATTTATTTATTTGGTTTCATACGTTTAAAAGGCAGCGTCAACTATTAGGTCAAAATGCACCATGCTATCTAGAGGATATAGAAACCCAGTGGCCCATGCGGGTCAGAACCTGTCACGGGTAGGGGGGGGGGGGGAACATTAGGGGCGGGGGTATAACCGGTCGCGGTCGTCATCGTTCGTTTGTGTCATTGTTCATCGTCGTCGGTGAGGGTTCGTCAGGACGGAAGAGGTGTCACCGACGACGATTTCCAGCGCTCGCTCTAGTTTCGGGATTTAATAAACTCCTATCCTAGAAACTGATGTTTTGCGAGGTGGACAATTTCTCTTAGTTCGCCTGTTGACGATCATCAGAAGCCATGCTCTGCGGCCTGTTCTACCCCGTCCAGACGCGGGAAACACAAAGTGAAACCTTTAGGATGGTCCTGGGACACAATAGTACTAAATTTCGGATACTTTTATCTGAAAAATAAATCAAACAGAACTGCTACCTTGTTATCATCATTCGGTGTTACCCATAACGTATCGACGATATGAGGATTGAGCCAGTGGTTTAGCCGAGGTCGTTAGCCGGTTCCCACTCGAACAGCGAGATAAAATAACCTGTGGCACTCTTGGGAAGGAACGTCGTTCCTTTTCTTAGATCAGACTTGTAACGGGACATTGCGTGGAACTTGGAAATCATCGATTTTAAGTAAATGATATCGTAAAATAGAAGTATGAAAAATATCTTGTGACATTTGTGTTTTCGAAAAATGGCGCGACCTCGTCAGACGGCCAGGGGACAACGACTGACGTGAGAAACACTGGGCGCTTCAACGGGTTAGGTCATATTGCGCGCATGTGATAGTGAAAGTTGATGTGAGATGTTTAATGGTGTGATACTGATAAGACTGTTTTTCTAAGTGTAGAAATTATGCAAGGGACTCCACTTTTATAAATAAACTATGATAAATTAACTCCTATCAAATTTATTATTATTTATATCCGTGAGGTATAAGGGAAGTGAAAGGAACAACTTCTGTTGAGGACGAGGAAACGTCTCATTATATTTATATTTATTTATATTTTTATTTAATTTATATGATTTTAAGTTCTCACGTCCGCGGTCGTCATCGTCGAGGATGGTCGTCAAGGGAAGGAGGAGAGGACCCCGACAGACGACCGCCAGTCTCCAGAGCTCGTGTAAGTCTGACGAGTAATATACTCCCATACGTACTAGTGATGTTTGCAAGATGTATTTGTTTTCACTTCCTAGCCTTTTAAATAAGCAGGATCAGTTGTTTTGGTTTTTTTTCTAGATTAACGGCCGCGGTCAACCGTTTGTGGTCTAATGGCGCCTCTCTAGCCTAGGCGGGATATGGGGAGGAGGGATGGTCAGAACCAGCCCCAGGTAGGGTTGAGGAAGGTTCCACTTAGAAGTCGATATCGTCTTTGTCGTAGTAAGGTCTAATCTGGTCGTCGTCGGGGAGGTCGTCAAGGGTAAAGGGAAAATCCCCGACGACGACTGACAGAGCTCACCTCTAGTATTGGGGATATGGACTTCAGCTCTTTCATAGCCTCGTTCGACTGATGTTGTTTAATGTTTATTAGGTATAAGGGCGCGTCAAACGTGAGGTCATATTGCGCCTCCTGTGATAATGTAGTTTATTAGCTAGCAGAGCCATGCTCTGGGCCAGATTCTACCCCGGGCACAGACGGGAGGTTGGATTATAACGTAAGTGACAACCAAATAACCAAACGACCATCAAACATGAACTAAATTTGCCTTGAGACTGAAACGGAAACCAGTTTTGTTACACTAGCTTTAGAAGTGCTAACAATACATTATCAACACTGTTAGAAAATTGTTTATATTTTTTTCCCAATATACCACACTGCCCAACTCAACCTACATAACATCTATCTTTACTGTATTATTTGAAAGTTAAGAGTATGTGAATTAACTACTCAGGAATTTCTATTTTTATTTATTAACTGCTTGTATCTATATTTAACCAATATGTCAATAAAGTATTATTTAAAAAAAAAACACTGTTAGAAATAAAGTATGTGTATTAAACAATGACTGCATAAGTGGAAACCTTAAGTAATTTGAAGATGTCAACATCTTTATATTTGACCTCAATATCGTAAACTGCAATCAGTATGTAAATACATCAGGCCTGACACCTCTGAAGATAATGATTAACGACGACATGAGGATCCAGGGCGCGTCAACCTAATGGGTTGTAGTGCGCAGCCTTGATTGTTTAAGATAATAAAAATAAAATTTTGCCTTTGTTGTTTCGTTGTTGTATTAATTGAGATTTTCTTGGATTTGTTGTTGTTTATTAGGTTTACGGGCGCTTCAACCGTTAGGTCATATTGTGCACACTGTGATAATGTAGTTAATTAGTTAGTGTAAAATTACAAGAATTAATGACAGTAAAATGATTTGATACACGGAATATTTATTTGGGTTACTTTGTTGTTGCTTTTTATCAAAGTAGCGTCAACGAGTATAGGGAGAGGAAAGTATAAATATACACACACATAACAAAAACTTGTAGAAATACAGCCAAACCTTACACACTCAAAAGGAATGAGATCTAAAAAAAGGGCCAAGCTCATCTACCCTTCCACATTTGCGCATTCTTAATTCATAAACGTACAGTGTCCCATAACAGCATCCTCGAAAAGCTTGGCAAAATAGAATTTGCGATTATTAATTTAACGTAGTAGTTTATCCAAGTTCTTTTTTTGTAATTAATTTAAACGTAAACATGCAAATTCTATTTTGCCAAGCTTTTCGAGGATGCTGTTATGGGACACTGTACGTTTATGAATTAAGAATGCGCAAATGTGGAAGGGTAGATGAGCTTGGCCCTTTTTTTAGATCTCATTCCTTTTGAGTGTGTAAGGTTTGGCTGTATTTCTACAAGTTTTTGTTATGTGTGTGATCTTATTACTTTTTCAAGTTCCATTACAAAATTATTTGTTAAAATATAATATTTTTATCAAAGTTGATTTAATTTTTATGGTATTAGCAATAACAATAGGATGTAAAATATCTAGGCCCGGATTCATGTACATCCTGGGTATAGATGGTATAACCATGTATAACGACGGTATAAGGACTGGTTAAGTCTAGGCAACTCACATCCTATTAAAACTTTCCCATGTAACAACAAACGCACAACTAATGTAATTTTACACCTATTTCACTGCACCCACACGAGGGAAGCGATATATCTAGACGGCCTTGACCCACAGCCATGTAAATCATCAGATAATCAGAAGAATATTGAAAATTTTCACCATCTTTTGTTTTACATTTTTATTAAAAGTGACAGGAGATTGCGTGAGTTGATTAAAAGTAAAGAAGAAGCTTATTATTGCCGTAAATTTTGGAATAGCCTAGGACTATCATACCATTGTTTATCTGCATTAGGCTTGTAGTAATCAAAACTAGTTATTTGTGCGGGAAGTGTCAAAACAAGGTTGTGCTGGCCTAGGGTTGGCTAAGAAAGGCCTAGGGCTTGTCAAACATGTAGTGTAAGTATTTATTTATCTAGTCCTATAGCCTAATGGAACTTTAGACCTACACTGTTGTATTATAAATAATTTTCTACATCTGGGCCTAGGCCAGGGACGGTTTCTGATTTGTTTTATGAGAGTATAATGACACCTTTTCTCGTTCCACACAAAGAAAAAAAATTTAAATGTCCGCCATTTGTTTACGTATCGCACTTTCCCGCCTAACTCTGCTTATACCGTCAACAAGTGTCAAGTAACTATGGTTACTTGTTGATTATATGCCAAGTGTTTAAGGCTTATTTTAAAACCTTTATTTGGAAGCCTTCCAACAAACTTTTTCAACTTTTTTTTTCAAAAGAGTCTATCATTCTATAACCTTAATGTCCATGTAAAATATGAACATTGTAGCCCCACCCGTCTGGTCAGAATCGCGGGCCGACGTATTAGATGTTAGCAGTAGTAGGCAGTAGTAGGCAGTAGCAGTAGCTAACATCCTTAAAGTGATTTTGAGCATGTTTCAAGCCATTTTTTCACCAAGAAGGAATAATCGTACCCCAATAAAATTTGGCATGTGTTGTCAGGTACCTAAATCCCCTCGATTGTGATAGTTTTCAAGTTCACATCACGTTACATGACGGCTGGGTAACACCTCGAAATCACCCCAACTCTGCTTGGTGTATAAGGTGCTTGAGTGTGTAGCGCACCGCGGCTTGGCTGCGGCGCCCTAACGGGCACCTAGATATATTTATGACATAATGAAATTCTTTCGAGTTTCCGAGTTAAATAAGTTTTATTACCAACGTTTCGAACAGTTCTCCCTGCCCATTCTCAAGGTAACGACATACAAATTAAAAAACATTGTAAACTGGTTATTGGTAATAAAACTTATTTAACTCGGAAACTCGAAAGAATTTCATTATGTCACATTATATCCGAGAAAATCTACGTAAAAACATATATTTTTATATATATAGAAAAATATTATTTAGATTAAGAACGCGTCAACTGTTAGGTCATAATGCACCACTCTAGCCCAGGGGGGGGGGGGAAGGGGGCAAGGTCCCCGACGACGATTGCCAGACCTCGCCTCTAGTTTCGGGGAGTATTATGTACTCCACTTTTACTAGCTGATGTTTGCGAGGTGGAGGTGGCCTTTTTCTCTTGAGTCGCGTTGTACGATTAGCAGAGCCATGCTCTGGGCCTATCTACTCCGGCATAGTATAAAGACGACGTGAGAAACTAAGGCGCTTCATACGGTTAGGTCACGTTGTGCCGCCTGTGATTTTGTAAGTTAATTAAAATGTTGACGGTGTGTTTGATAAGTTTGATATGTTTGTTGTTTATGTTTGATGGTTTGATTGTAGTAGTTGTCTTAGTTTTTTCTTGTCTTAATACAATGTCATAATGCTCTCTCTATGCCAGGGGTATGAGTAGATCCCATGCTGGTCATATCCAATCACGGGTGTTGTGGGGAGAGGGGAAATAGAAAATATAATGAGTTGTCTCTGATGTGATATAAATATGGTTAGAATATCTGGATAACGGGCGGGTCAACCGTTAAATCATAATGCGCCACTCTAGCCCAGCGGATGTGATTATGTGCCTCGTTGCTTGGACGGCTCCAAAGTTATAGTTTACAAATTCCTAACCCAAGAGCTGATGGACCTCAGTTCAAATCAAAAGTTAAAAACTTCTGCCCGGAATTGCCAGACTCAGTGTTTCTTCCTCATCATCTGACTCCTTCCTCTCCCCCAATTTACTCCACTCTCTATTGTCCTCCCACAGCTTAACTCTTGCCACATGTTTCCCATGTTCCCCATGTTTCCCAGCATGTGTGTCCCACACACATGCTGAAAATTAAAATTAAAAAATAACAAATTTCAATTTCGAATTGATTTTATAACATAATGAAAAATGGAAGAGAAACATGGACGACTTGAGGATCCAGGTCGCCTCAACCGAAAAGATTTGTGTGCAACACCTTTTATATTTTTACTTATTGAAATGTGAACTAAATGGTTATTTGATTTATTTATTTATTATTTGGTTCATTACGTTTAAAGGCGCGTCAACTATTAGGTCATAATGCACCACGCTATCCTAGAGGATATAGAAACCAGTGGCCCATGCGGGTCAGAACCTGTCACGGGTAGGGGGGGTGGGGAAACATTAGGGGGCGGGGGGTTATCACGTCGCGGTCGTCATCGTTCGTTGTGTCATTGTCATCGTCGTCGGAGAGGTCGTCAGAGGAAGGAAGAGGTGTCCCCGACGACGATTTCCAGCGCTCGCCTCTAGTTTCGGGGAGTAATAAACTCCTATCCTAGAAACTGATGTTTGCGAGGTGGACCATTTCTCTTATTTCGCCTGTTGACGATCATCAGAGCCATGCTCTGGGCCTGTTCTACCCCGTCCAGACGCGGGAAAACACAAAGTGAACCTTAGATGTCCTGGACACAATAGTTACTAAATTTCGGATACTTTTATCTGAAAATAAATCAAACAGACCTGATACCTTGTATCATCATTGGTGTACCCAACGTATCGACGATATGAGGATGAGCCAGTGGTTTAGCCGAGGTCGTTTAGCCGGTTCCCACTCGAACAGCGATGATAAATAACCTGTGGGCACTCTTGGGGAGGAACGCGTTCCTTTTCTTAGATCAGGAACTTGTAACGACTATTTCGTGGAACTTGGAAATCCCATCGATTTCAAGTAAATGATATCGTAAATTGAAGTATGAAAAATATCTTGTGACATCTTGTGTTTTCGAAAATGGCGCTACCCTCGTCCGATGGCAAGGGACAACGACGACGTGAGAAACTAGGTCGCTTCAACCGGTTAGGTCATATTGCGCCGCCTGTGATAATGAAAGTTGATGAGATGAGTTGTTAATGGTGTGTTTGATGGTTTGATTGTTTTGTAAGTGTATAAATATGGCAAGGGACTCACTTTTATAAATAAAACTAATGATAAATTAACTCCTATCACATTTATTATTATTTAAATCCGTGATGGTATAAGGGAAGTGAAAGGAACAACTTCCTTTTGAGGAACGAGGAACGTCTCAGTTATATTTATATTTATTTATATTTTTATTTAATTTATATTATTTAAGTTCTCACGTCGCGGTCGTCATCGTCGAGGATGTCGTCAAGGGAAGGAGGAGAGGACCCCGACGACGACCGCCAGTCTCCAGAGCTCATGTAATGTTGAAGAGTAATATACTCCCCTACTTTCTAGCTGATGTTTGCACGATTTTTTTTTTTTACTTTCCTTGCCTTTTAAAATAAGCAGGATCAGTACTTTTTGTGTTTTTTTCTAGATTAAATGAACGTCAACCGTTTGGTCTTAATGCGCCACTCTAGCCTAGGGGATATGGGGAGGAGGGACTGGTCAGAACCAGCCACAGGTAGGGTGAGGAAGGGGGTTCTCACTTAGAAGTCGATATCGTCTTTGTCGTCGTACGTGTCTAACTGGTCGTCGTCGGGGAGGTCGTCAACAGGCTGGGGAGGGATCCCCGACGACGACTGCCAGAGATCGCCTCTAGTTTCGTGGAGTAATATACTTTTTTACATACTAGCCGATCTTTGCGAGATGGAATTTATTTATTTATCCCTCTCTCTTCGATTAGCAGATTATGCTGGGGGCCAATTCTATCCATTTGGTCCGACAATGTCGACATGAGGATCCAGGGCGCCTCAACCGAATAGGTTATTGTGCGATGCCTTTTACGTTTTTAGTTAAAGAAAATTAAATAAAAATTCAGATTCAATTATGATTAAATAAATAAATAAATTGTATTTAGAGTCTACCCACTCAGTTATATAACTGATTTTCAGTGGGGGACAGTAAATCAAAGCGACCAAGCCAACCCTGTAGGCCCCGACGCAAGTAAGTAAGTAAGTAAGTAAGTAAGTAAGTAAGTAAGTAAGTAAGTAAGTAAGTAAGTAAGTAAGTAAGTAAGTAAGTAAGTAAGTAAGTAAGTGAGTGAGTGAGTGAGTGAGTGAGTGAGTGAGTGAGTGAGTGAGTGAGTGAGTGAGTGAGTAAGTGAGTAAGTAAGTAAGTAAGTAAGTAAGTAAGTAAGTAAGTAAGTAAGTAAGTGAGTAAGTGAGTGAGTGGGTGAGTGAGTGGGTGAGTGAGTGGGTGAGTGAGTGAGTGAGTGAGTGAGTGAGTGAGTGAGTGAGTGAGTGAGTGAGTAAGTAAGTAAGTAAGTAAGTAAGTAAGTAAGTAAGTAAGTAAGTAAGTAAGTAAGTAAGTAAGTAAGTAAGTAAGTAAGTAAGTAAGTAAGTTTTATTTCCAGACACATAGCATATTACATTATAATAATTAACACTTTGTGATGACCTCTAAGATTATATTGTCTTGGATAAGTAATTATTTACTTATTCCTTAACTAATAAATTTATTAGGTGTTTGAAAAGGTGCAATTGCTGTATCAAGCAGGATGCAAATTGAGAGATACTCCGTCACATTTCTACCCTAAAAATTAGTTTCTTGATAATTAATGCCTTAGTCTTAGTTTGTACATACCAAAACAATTTTATTGTTCGCTATTAATAGAATTTGAGTGCCTCGTATATAAGAGAATGAAGAGAATGAAACGAGAGAACAAGTATTTGTCTAGTTTTTCTTGTGGGCCGAGATTGGTTTTAATTTAAGGCAGTTCATTTATTTATTTATTTATTTATTTATTTATTTATTTATTTATTTATTTATTTATTTATTTATTTATTTATTTATTTATTTATTTATTTATTTATTTATTTATTTATTTATTTATTTAAGGGGTATCTTTGGGGGGACCGTGGGCCCAAAATGTAAAAAAACAACTTACAACTTAACAAATTTAATCATTCACACCTTGATAGCAAACGAACAACAAAAATATGTAATATCCAACCAAATACAAAAATTTGTAAAAAAAAAACGGCAGCCAAGCTCTCCTTCAAAAGTATTCGGCTGTGAATGCTGTGAGATATAAAAGTTGAGCCAAGCTTTTTATTCTTTCTCCCTAGTTTCGCTTTGAAAATAAGTAAGATCATTTCGCCTGTTGACGAGCGCCAAGCCAACGATTTTTGTGGTAAAAAAGTAAAATTTTTAAACTCGAAATCATAAAAAAAATTGCCTTGGCCATTGAATTTGGTTCATGGCCAAGAATTTTTTTATGATTTCGAGTTTAAAAATTTTACTTTTTTACCACAAAAATCGTTGGCTTGGCGCTCGTCAACAGGCGAAATGATCTTACTTATTTTCAAAGCGAAACTAGGGAGAAAGAATAAAAAGCTTGGCTCAACTTTTATATCTCACAGCATTCACAGCCGAATACTTTTGAAGGAGAGCTTGGCTGCCGTTTTTTTTTTACAAATTTTTGTATTTGGTTGGATATACACCTACCAGAGTTGGGGGGTTTTCAGCTATCTGCACACGCCGCCCCGAAAGAGTTACAATCTTGAAACTCGGTATATGACCTGGTTTGTGGTCCATCACACACCAAAAAAAAAATCAACCCGATCCGACAACTCGTTCTGTGTTAAAAAAGGCTCTCAACATCGTCAAATTCCTTAAAGCTGGCTGGGTGGGTGGGTGGGTGGGTGGGTGGGTGGGTGGGTGGGTGGCTAGGAGTTCTCCGCGGAGAGTTCTTTAGCCTACAGAGAAAACGGAATTCTTAGCACTATGAAACTTGGACCACACTTAGGTGTATTTCAGACGCAGTGCCTTTTGCTTTCAAAACCAAAATCGGGTAACAGGGACCGGAGAAAATCAAAATTTGGATGATAATCAAAACGCGTAATTACCAAGGCGTGGTAATTTGTACAAACTTGAAATTTAACATGCTATTAACAATCATAAATATCTTGCGTCCAAAACACAAGGGGCTAAATTTGGGATAACCAGTGCGCCCAAAAATGACAAAAAACATATCGGAACTTGAAGAAAATATGAATCATTCAAAGAAAACGCTACAACTGAGATGTTTCAAACGTGGAATACATTTTGATATCTCTCATTCTTTATCACTTTTGAATATGGAAAGCAAAATTGGTTAACGGGTACCGGAAAAAAACCAAAATTATCAAAAGTAGGTAATTCCGTACTCTTATGAATAATACGCTATACCGAGAAAACGGTTCATCTTAGAACTTTGAAACTTGGCCACACTCAGATGTACCTCATATAACAAAAACCGGGCAATTGGGACCGGGGAAAATCAAAATCAAAATCAAAATCAAAACGCGTAATTACTCAGGCGTAGTAATTTGTACAAGCTTAAAATTAAACATGCTCTTAACCATTATAAATATCAAGTGCTTATGCTAGTGCGTTGGTCTTGTTGTTAGCGTATCTGCTTCCAATGCAGAAGGGCCAGGGTTCGATGCCCGCTAAAGTCAGAAGGTTTTTAACTTCTGATTTGGACTTAAGTCTATCAGTTCTTGTCTTAGGAGTTTGTAAACGGTGACTTTGGAGACGTCCTAGCAAAATCAAAACGCGTAATTACTCAGGCGTAGTAATTTGTATACAAGCTTGAAATTAAACATGCTCTTAACCATTATAAATATCTAGTGCTTATGCTAGTGCGTTGGTCTTGTTGTTAGCGTATCTGCTTCCAATGCAGAAGGGCCAGGGTTCGATTCCCGCTCAAGTCAGAAGTTTTTTAACTTCTGATTTGGACTTAAGTCTATCAGTTCTTGTCTTAGGAGTTTGTAAATGGTGACTTTGGAGCCGTCCTAGCAACGAAGCACATAATAAATTTCAGAGTTGTTCTGGATCGGCCTTGTTGATTCTGGCGTTGATCCGCGGATGTTCGCACTGTCCATACCACTGATTGATATATTTCCTATTAAAAATATCGATCTTTGGTTGGTTATCGCTCACTCGTCGATTGCGTCGGGGCCTGCAGGGTTGGCTTGGTCGCTTTGATTTAAAGTCCCCCACTGAAAAAAGTTATATATCTGAGTGGGAAGACTCTTAATAAAAATTTATTTATTTATTTATTTAAGGGGTATCTTTGGGGGGACCGTGGGCCCAAAAATGTAAAAAAACAACTTTGAACTTAACAAATTTAATCATTCAAAGTCCATCATTCACACCTTGATAGCGAACGAACAACAAAAAGATGTGATATCCCCCCAAAATACAAAAATTTGTAAAAAAAAAAAGACGGCAGCCAAGCTCTCCTTCAAAAGTCTTCGGCTGTGAATGCTGTGAGATATAGAAGTTGAGCCAAGCTTTTTATTCTTTCTCCCTAGTTTCGCTTTGAAAATATGTAAGATCATTTCGCCTGTTGACGAGCGCCAAGCCAACGATTTTTGTGGTAAAAAAGTAAAATTTTTAAACTCGAAATCATAAAAAAATGACTTGGCCATTGAATTTGGTTCATGGCCAAGAATTTTTTTATGACTGCAAGCAGATCTTCCCTCCGTCCTGACAGCCTTCAGGACACACGCTGTTGCCATCTGCGCGGACATACGACAAATGTACTGGCAGATCCTCGTTCATCCAGAAGATCGAATTCACCAACACATCTACTGGCGCCCAACACCTGACTCTCCTGGGCCCCGATTCATGTACATTTTTATCCCAGTATAACCAGATTTAGGTGGTATAAGTGCGGTATAACTCCGAATCCAATTCATGAAGGATTATCCCGCCTCGCACGGGGATAAGAAAATATTTAAACAGATGGCGGACATTTTAAAATTTTGCGTCTATGTGTAAAACGAGAAAAGTTGTCATTACTCTCATAAAAGAAATCAGAAACCATCCCGGGCCTAGGCCCAGATGTAGAAAATTATTCATAATACAACAGTGTAGGCCTAAAGTTCCATTAGGCTATAGGAATAGATAAAATTAATACTAACGTTACACGTTTGACAAGCCCTAGGCCTATTCTAGAAAACAGTAGGACTGCACGACCTTGTTCAGACACACAACCCGCACAAATAACTAGTTTTGATTACTAAAAGCCTAATGCAGATAAACAATAGTATGATAGTCCTAGGCTATTCAAAATTTGCGGCAATAATACGCATTTTCTTTTCTTTTAACGATCTCACGCAATCTTCTGTCACTAAATAAAAATGTAAAACAAAAGATGGTGCAAATTTTCAGTGTTCTTTTGCTAATCTGCTGATTTACATGGCTGTGGAATGCGGTGGAAAAAACATTTGCTGTGTCTGGGGTGGGATTGAAAATTGTTGATTAGATGGAGAGTTGCTCAGACTTAACCAGGCCTTATCCTGCCATGACCTGCATTATACCGTCCTTATACCACCTATACCCGGGATAAATGTACATGAATCGGGGCCCAGTAGTTGAGTACCAACTCAACACAGTCACGTATGGCCTCACGTCCTCTGCGTTCCTAGCTTAACGCGTTCTTTCTCAACTAGTAGCCAACGAAGGAGATCGCTTTCCACTTGCTGCTCAAGCAATAAAGTGTCAGATGTACATAGACGATCTCGTCTCTGGCGCAAGTGATCTCGCCCACGCTCGCTCCTTGCAATCTGACGATGACGTGAGAAACTAGGGCGCTTCAACCGGTTAGGTCATATTGCGCCGCCTGTGAATGAAAGTAAATTAGAAGAGTTAATGCAGGTATGTTTGATGATTAGATTGTTTTCTAAGTGTATAAATAACAAAATAAATTGAAGATGAAGAAAGTAATAGCAAAATAAAAGTTATGTATGTAAATGAAAATAAAGAAAAGAAAGAAATGTGTATGAAGTTACTTAAAGTTTGTTAAATAGATTGAATTGCAAGCCCTAGTTGCCCTTGGAGGATTCGAATTCAGGAAATGGGCCAGTAATGTTTCTGACGCTCTAACAACGCTTCCTCACGACACCTAGAAACGCCCCTTGTCTTCTCCAACGAGGAACAAGGTATCAAGATCTGGGTTGTTGGGGGATCCTCATTCCCGGACTGGCTTCTCCTTCCAACGGAACCCTTTTTTCCGGATCAGTCCCAAGCGGGT
Source organism: Sweltsa coloradensis (assembly GCA_024449915.1). Taxonomy (NCBI): domain Eukaryota; kingdom Metazoa; phylum Arthropoda; class Insecta; order Plecoptera; family Chloroperlidae; genus Sweltsa; species Sweltsa coloradensis. The sequence continues at coordinate 25,581 of JAMZAV010003590.1, forward strand.
TGGGACTCTCTCTACATAGCCAAGATCTTCGATCCGCTCGGCTTCCTCCCTCCCTTCGTGTGCTGGATGAAGATGTTCCTGCAAAAAAACTCTGGTTACACCCATTTCAATGGGATGACCGTCCCCGCCCAGCCACTCAGAGTGGTTGCCCGGGCGTTTCCGACGTTTTCTAAAGCTCTCCTCGCTTCGGATTCCACGAGCTTTTCCAGACAGTCGTGGGTATCCACAAGCTGGTTGGGATTCTGTGACCCCTCAGAGAAGGGTTTTGCTGCAGTGCGCTACCTGGCCCCCACACAACGCGGATCCACAATCTCACGTCACGCTATTGCGTGCAAGAAACAAGGTATCTCCAATCAAGGCCATGACAATACCCAAGCTGGAATTGTCATCCGCGCTCGGCTCGTTCAGAACCTTGCATCTCTCTCTACTCTCACTCTGGTTTCCGTGGCTCTATACACAGACTCCATGATCGTCCTTGCCTGGCTCGCCACTCCCGCCACACCGTCTCAAAACTTTTGGGGCAAAATCGTGTTGTTGAAGTTTTGGAGACCTTCAAGCCCTACCAACTGGGCTCATGTCGCCTCGGAAGAGACCCCGCAGACTGTGCGTCTCGTGGTTTACTCCCATCCGAATGAGGGGCACAAACCCTCTGGGCTGGTTGGACCTCCGTTCCTGCGTTCAACCAGCTGAAAACGTGGCCACGCTCCGGCCACCCCCTCTAGACGCTCTGATCGATCTGCCCGAAGTAAAGATTCAGCCACTAACCCTGGGTCCCCAAACGCTGCAGCCGACCCTCTGCTCCACGTGTCTGGAAAAAGTTCTCCACACTGCTCCGCGCTCAACGTGTATTTGGCCAATTTTCTTTAGGGTCACCGACTCCTGTTGGCCAAACGCAATCGCACTCTACCTCCCTCAGGGCCTCTGCAACCGTCTGAGTTGCAGGCGCTCTCAATCTGTTGATTCGAGTTACTAAAAAAAGCATTTATACGCAGATAAAACTCCGCAGATTTTCCCGCAGCCAAGCTGGATCGTATCGTCTCGCGTCCTTGAATCCATTCATCGACCAAGCGGGGAATATCAGGGTGGCCGGCAGGCTTCGCCATGCCCTGCTACCTGAAGCCTCACGCTCACCAATTTTGCTTCCAAAGCAAGTCATCTCTCGTCTCTCATCTGTGACCGGTTCATAAGATTTCTCTGCTTTCCGGACCTCGCACCGTTCAAGCCCCTAATACAAGAAACATTTACTGGATCGTCTCGCTTCGTAGTCTGTTTCAGACAGCGCATCCATAGATGTCAGACATGTCACAAGTTCCGCGCAAAACCTCTGCAGCCCAAAATGGCTGACCTCCCAGAAGCTCGTGTACAACCCTCTCGCACTTCTCTTCACGTGGGAAAACAGACTACGCTGGCCCATTCGCAGTGAAAACCAGCAACCGAAGAAATGCTCCAAGTACGAAGGGTTACTTGTGCCTTATTTGTATGTATGGCGACCAAAGCCGTACACCTGAAAATGGTGTCTGAGCTCTCTACAGAAGTCTTCATGGCAGCATTTGATAGATTCACTTCGCAGAAAAGGGGCCTGCCCTCTCGCATCTACTCCGTTTGGGTGGCCGCAACTATGTCGGTGCCGCTCGTCACTTTTCGTGAAACCCAAAGGGACTTCCTCGCCAAATCCAAACACCTCGATTTTCGACTCCCTTGCAAGGTCGAAAAAAATAACCTGGCACTTCAATCCCCCCCTATACTCCTTTAATTTCGGAGGCCTGTGGGAAGCAGGGGTGAAATCAGCCAAGTCTCTTCTCCGCCGTCTCATCTCCGGATCCCCCTCATACCACGAAGAATACGCTACACTATTCTCGCGCATCGAGGCTGGTTTTGAATAGCCGCCCGCTCTGCGCTACGCCTCAAGACCCGGCTGATGGACCCGACTACCTGACCCCAGGTCCATTTTCTGATCGGTGCGCCGCTACTCGCCCCGCCCGAGCACCTTGAGCCCAAAATCACTGGAACTTGTCAGGGCTGGCATCGGGTGAGACAACTACCTCAGGGCATTCTGGACAGTTGGTCTCGCGAGTATCTACATACTCAGTTTGGGCAGCGTGGAAAATGGACCAGGAAAACCCGAACCTCCAAGTGGGAAAGACGTGGTCTTTTTGCTTGAAGTCTCAAGCACAAACTCACTGACTAGTGGTGAACAACGTCGTCGTGTGTCCCCTGGGGGAACAAGATTGGCTTTGGGGCCATCAAGGCAAAGAAAGCAGCTTTTTAAAAGTTAAATACATTTCCTACATTTGAAAAATTTAAAATCAAATTTCAAGCACGAGAGAGCGAAACGAGACGAATAACCCAAACATAGAAAGAGGCAGTTCATGGCAAGAGTATGTATCTTCTATAAATTAACAGCACCTTCCACGTTTGGTGTGGAAAAGGATTAAATCAATAGTGGACGTCAGGTAAACACCATACCCGCTATCAAGGATGGCGGGCAATTAGTTACTACCCCAGCAGATTGGCTTCAGTACTGGGTACACATTTTGCATCGGTAAGCAGTAATGCCGAATGATGCAAAATTTTCTAGCACACAAGCAGTTGACAAAAAGCTCGAAACTTAATTTCTCATCTATAAACGATGAAGCCATACAACAGAGCGTTCCTCTTTGGGGAACTCCGTATGGCGTTAAGCTCATTACGTTCGCAATCGTGGGAGAAGACAAAATGCACAACGACATGTTTGTTTCACCAGACTGATCCCCTCATTTGGGAAATTATTATTTATTTTTTAATATTTTGTGGTTGTCTGAACATATTCCCGATAGTTGGCGTAGTGCCATCTTAATTCCACTTCTTTAAAACCCACAACAGATTAAGTCGAGCCGACTTCATATCGCCCTTTTTTCTTAAAAAAGTTGCTTTTGCAATTTTTCGAAAAAGATGATCAACAAACGAATAATGTGGATGCTGAAGACACGTGGTTTATTGGCGAAAAGTCCAATGTGGATTTCGTCAACGTCGTTGCACCATCGACCACTTGGTTCGATAGGGGCCTTTATTCAAGAAGGGTTGTTGCAAAACAACAGGTTTTTGGTGGGGCTTTTGACATTGAAAAAGCATACGATACAAACATGGAGGTATAATATACTTCAACAGATTCACGAGTGGGGTTTTCGAGGGCACATGCCCAAAATTTTTAGAATTTTTTTTTAAAAGAAGAATTTTCAAAGTGCGTGTTAACAATGGTTTTGTCAGACCCCGTTCTCACTGGGAAACAGGTGTACCACAAGGGTCGGTCTTGTCGGATCACTGTTTGCTATTTGGGAAAAAACAGTGTAGTGGATTGTATCCCAAAGAGCCTAATGTCGTGGGAATTTGTAGATGGGCCTGGGAATCTTCTACAGATCAGTAAATTTATCAACAGCTCAAAAGACACGTGCAAATTGGATTGAACAATATAAATGAATGGGCTCGAAAGCGGGGGACACGATTTCTCTCCCGAAAAAAACTCAGTGCATTCACTTTTGGGCCCTCTTCAAAGGGAAACCAAAATGACCCACAACTATCATTTAACCCAAAGGGAGAACTTCTATTCAAACAAATGTCCGTCTTCTCGGCATGGTGTTGACAAAAAGCTAAATTGGAAAGACCACGTTGTTGAGTTACGCAAAAAATGGCAGTAGAAAATCAACCTATTGAAAGTTTTCAGAATAAAATCGTGGGGTGCAGATAGGACTTGCATGTTGAGAATTACGGATCTCTAGTTTGCTCCAAGATGGACTATGGGTGTTTCGTATACTCTTCAGCAAGTAACACAACACCCTTTAAACTTCTAGGGCACTGTCCACCATTGTGGTCTTTGTATTTCTCTTGGTGCATTTCGGAACCCTGCCCGGTAGTCAGCTTGTATGGGCCGAGTCAGGTGGTCCTCCTTAAACAGAACGGAGAAACCTCTTGATGGGTACGTATGTAATGAAAATTAAAGCTATGCCTAACCATCCAGCAAATCGGAAGTTTTTAACACGACATATGTCAGACACTTTGATAACAAACCCCAAGGGGATCTCTTCCAACGGGATTAAGATGTAAACTTTTGTTTTTTCTTAAAGAAATTTCATCTGCCAAAAGTTTTTAATTTTGTATTTAGCAATAACCCGCCCTGGTTTACACCAGAGCCGATTTTTATATTTGACTTTGTCGTTTTGATAAAAACTCAACTTGCAATAGTGTATTCAAAATTAACTTTAGAGAGATTTGCCATGAACATCAAAGGTTTACTTTGACATTTACAGATGGTCCAAAATTGACAACAAGGTTGGAAGTGTTCTTATTGCTCCACCCTTAACTGAACGTTCAGGCCAAGCGACGTGTGTTCAGTTTCACTGCAGGGGTATTTCGCCCTCCATGAAGCTTTTAAATACATTCTTTCGCTGTCGTTTTGGAGAATTTATTTTGTGTTCAGATAGTTTAAGTTCACTTCAAGTATAGAACTCCCTGTATTCAAGTCATCATTTGTACAAGACATCCAATTCTATTTAGAAAAATAAACGTCTCAGAGGTTATATAAGAGAGTTTTGCTGGATACCTGGACACGTGGGCATAGAGGGAAAGAACACCGCTGATAGGGCTGCTAAGGAAGCTTCCCAGCGTCGCGACTATGATTTCAATCTAGTTCCCGTTCCAGATGTCAAGAGGGATTCAAGCAAAGATTGTTGGATTTGCGACAAGCATCCCTTTGGGGTGTGTTGCAAAATAACAAATTGCATAGGTGATGCCTACATTGACTAACAATTCGTCCACCTACGTCACGACTCTCACGTAGGGAAGAGGTGGTATTTTCTAGACTTCGTATAGGGCAACACGCCTAACACACGGAATTCTTAAACCCGAGAAAAGGTTATTCCCATATGTGGGCCCTGGATGTACCTTTAACCGTAACATCATATGCAAGCAGAATGTACCAAATATGATGCCTTGCGCATGCAATTTGATCTCTCCCAATCATATGAAGAACTTCTATCATATGAAAAAATGGCGACAAAACTTCCAAATTTCTCATCCAAAGTAATCTATTTAACAAACTTTAATTAACTTCACACAAAATTTTTTTTTTTTTCTTTATTTTCATTTACATAATAAAATTTTATTTTTTCTATTACTTTCTTCATCTTCAATTTTATTTTGTTTTTATACACTTAGAAAACAATTTTAATTTATCAAACATACCTGCACTTACTCTTTTATTTAGTTCATTCACAGGCGGCGCAATATGACCAAACCGGTTGAAGCGCCCTAGTTTCTCAAGTCGTCGTCGTCTCTCCTGGCCCATCGACGAGTAACCCACCGCATCACGGTCGCGATGGCATTGTTCGCGTTGCCTCTATACGTACGCCGTCAGGATTTACACCAGGGGCCCCTGAACAGCTCATCAGTCTTCCTGTCGCAATAATTTCACAGAAATTCTCTTGTACAGTTTTTCATATATTGCTTCTTAGTTTGCTTGATCGCTTAATTTCTTGCTCTACCGAAAAATCTTCTCAGACTCTGGATTCTTCATGTTCCCCCATTTTTGAGTAATGTGTAGAATTTTCCCTAAAAATGTTGGCTCTTTGGGGGCCGCATGTTTACGCCGTATTAGATTTCCTATCTTTTCCTTCCTTTCCCACGCTGTGATGTATTCTGTATCACGGCCCCAATTTACGTCTGTCGCACTTGTGGCAACCGCTCTCAGGACTCTCACCGCCCCGTCGGAAAAAAGCTAAAGCTCTCGCTCGTAGAAAACGCGCGTGTGTTCTACGCAACTACCCACCTCGCCGTGTATACTATAAGGTACCTGGAAATCTTTCTATTTGTTTTTACATTATATTAGTTTTAATATTTCCCCATTATAATCGCTCTCGACGCCGACCCCCCGTCGCCCCCACCCCTGCCGCCCAGCTGGAAAATCTACACGCCAGCCGTCCTGCTACCTTGCCCACCCATACAGAAATCGGTAAGTGATTCAGTTTATTTCGCGCTGGGTTTTTTCCCAAAAACTCTCCCCCCCCGGTACCTCGATTCCAAAATCCTATAATACATCCACTAACACCCCCCCCCCCATCGAATACCTGGGTTTTTGTGGCCCCCTCGCCCTACACTAGGTCGCAATTGTAGGACTCTTCGCCTCCCCGCTAACATCTGTATTGGGAGAGTTGAAGTCGGGCCCCAAATCCGTTTCTAGGAAATGCCTTTCGAACACCATCCAGAAAGTTCAGTATAAATGGCCCCCACCTGTAATGAAAAATACTTGATGGTCCTTCTATTGTGCATATTTTTGAGCCCCGGGAAAACCGATCACTTTCCCAAGTTTTTGTAACAGTGTGCTTCTCCCCCCCCCTTTAAGAACAAAGTAGCGTTCTGCGAGCCTAGATACATCGGGGAAAACACGACCCAAAAATCTTAAAAATAGACACGGGACAAGCTGGTAGGATTTAGGACATTGGACACACGTAATTCCAACCAAAAAAAATTCCCAAAAATTTGGGGCCCCTACGTAAATCGGGAAATTTAAGAAGAGATATTTAGACTGTGCCTCTTATAGCATTATAAATGGGGAAGGGAAAAAGAGATTATAGCACACTTGTTCACGGGCATTTTTACAACGACAAAGCAGGATCTCACGGCAGACTGCCCCATGCTATCACGAGGAGGGGGACACACGCATATGGTGCACGCTGCAGATCCGTACTCGGGGTTTCACGCGATATTGATACGGATTTTGATACAGATGTGCTAGTCCTTGCAATCAGCTGTTTTCCAAAAATGACGGGCATTAAAGCCCAGGGTTCTCTGGGGACGGGAAGGAACCTCAGTATGCCCCGCAGCACACCATGTTCCCGCTTCTCTGGTAAATAACTGTATATTTTCTTATAAAAGAATACAGATACTGTTTTAATATTTAAAAAATTCATTTTTTTTTCAGGTCCCACAATCTATACCCTCCCTATTTTTCACGCTTTTTTCGGGATGCGATACTTTTCCTCTTTTGGTGGAAAGGGGGAAAAAAAGTCTTCTTTCGATGCTTGGGTTTTTGTTTCCTGAGTTACAAGGGTTTTTTTTTGCTGCAATTGCGGGAAAAATGGGAGGCGCCTTGAGATTTTGGAGAATTTTGTAGGGGTTTTTTAAATAAGGTAGGTTTTTTAACATACAAGTAAAATATCTACAATTAATACGCATGTGATGATGAATAAAAATATGATTATAACATGACGCCCCTCCCAAAACAGTGAAGACCCGGGGCATGGGCGCCCGCAGGTTTTTTTGCGGGGGGATGGGGGGTCAAATTTTAAAAAATTTGACTTTCGTTATTAGCACAGGAAATATAGCACAGCACAATGGGTCCACGGAAAAAAAATATTTTAAAGGGAAATCAATTTTACCACGACTGAACGCAACGTAAGAAGCTGGGGTCTTAAGGGGGGAAAGCATATTGCGCAGCTTAAAAACAAAAAGGGAAAACGTGCTTATACTGTGGCTGTGATGTTATATTTTTAAATGAAATGATTGGTAATTTTTTTTGGTTTTTAGCCGTTTGTTTTATAAGTAATAAGTTTAGTTTATTTGCTTAAGGGTTGTCAACCTTTTGGGTCAAAATCCCCCCAGAATCCTAGTGGGGGGGAAATGTAGACAGGCGTCGGAAATCCCCGGATAGGGGAGGAATAAGGGCGATCTCAAGTAGCGGCGTCATTGTTTTGCACTTCGGCTAAAATCTACCCCGGGCCCGATGGGGAGTGTCAGAAGTGGGTTATAAACTGTTATTTTGCGTTAGGCATGGACTAAACCGTTTTTTACGACTGAGAATTACGACGACGTAAAAAAACTATGGGTTTGTCAACCTGAAGGTCGCAGAAAGACCGACGTGAAAAATAGGGCTCTTCAAAAAGGTTAGGTCAAATTTCGCCGCCCGTGATAATAAAATTTTTAAAGAAATGATTTTAAAGCGGGTTTTTTTGATGATAAATTGTTTTCTTAGTGTATAAATAACAAAAAAATGATGAATGAAAGAAAAGCAAAAAAAAAGTTATAGTTAGGCTATCTTTAAATTCCGTGACCATTTTTTTGCAAGGTGGTTTTACGATTGATTTTACTACTTGGACCATTTAGAAAAAAATAAGGGCCCCCCTGTTCCCCCCAAAAAACCCCGGGAATTTTCTAGAGGCCAAAATCCAATTGGCTGCAGGGACAATCTTTAAAAAATTTAAATTTTTTAACCAGAGCAGTAGAAATCATGTACAAAAAACATTTTTTTCGTTTAAACTGACCACAAAGATTCTGAATATGATATAAGTTTTTTCGCTTCGAGCCTTTTGAACCAAAAATACAAGATGGCCACCGGCGCCATTGTGACATTTTAATTTTTGAACCAGAGCACTAAAAACAAGTACAAATACACTTTTTTTTGTAAATAGGCCTCTATGATTCGATATCGTTTTAAGTGACTTACAATATATTTTTCAAATAAATCAAAATGGCCGCCATCCAGTAAGCAAAATAATTTTTTTCGTTTTCACAAAAGCAAGGAGGCCTACCCCCACAAAAGGGTCTCTTGCTGCAAAATCCATCTTTTACCATTAGATGGAAAATCATAAATTTTTTATTACAAATGACACTACAACGTAAATAAAAACCGAATTTTAAAAAGTCACAAATTTTCCCTTTCGTTGAAATTAAAGTTTTTTACCACTGTAACACGTTTTGTCTTGGTAATTAAGACCAAATTTGCCCTTTAGAAAATTGACAGTCTGAATCGAGGGGTCCTGCCTAACAATATTTGGAACAGACATTCCTAGAATACCTCTTTTCTCTAAAAAACCACCTTCAGGTTGCTTTTCATCAAACCTTTTAGCTCCTTCCATGGCCCCAGTGCAGTGCCAGCCCGAGGGTTGGTTGCGTAAAAAAATATAGGTATGGAAGATGGGTTTCGAAATCTGGGCAAAGCTGACAGCTTCTTCTTTGTCAGGTCGCCTTTTTTGTATGACTTCTATTTCATCTATTCAGGGAAAACCCCCCCTCAAAAATGGTCTAAGTATGTAGTCGAGTGCACCATGAAAAGGCAGCAAAATGAAAACTGGCTGCTCTACAAACCCCCAGAAAGAAAACATCGCTGGTGCCCTCCGAAAAGTGAATAAAGGGCCCGGGTCGGAGCGGTGATAACGCCATGGCCAAAAATAAAAATTTAAAAATTAAAAAAATCGAAGCACTGGAAAACGGGCGAAACGGATGCGAGAAGATGGCAATGCGGGGGGATTTTGGTCGCATGTTGCTCGGGAATTTGCTCCTGTCCTTAACCAAGCTTCACCCACCTATACACAGGTGGGTGCCTACGTCCCCCCTGCTCTGATGGGGCGTTTCAGATTGGAACTCTGCCTATGCTGCGAAAAGGGAAAAGATAACCAGATTCTTGCAAGATTGTATGTTCAGTAAGAATACCTCCCTTAATACCCCTTTTCTTTGAGCAAGCGGTAAAAAATTGCCATGATGACAAGAACGGAGCATTTGAAATGCAGCAAAGGGTCTCAAGTCAGTAACGACTGGTTGATTCAGTAAAAATCGTACACCTCGCTGAGTGGCTGGAATATGTGTCTCGATGAAAAAAAGGCCATACAACTCTAACGGCACTACAAAATGACACAGAAAAACAAACTCATTTAGAGACTTTCTGCAATCTTTTGTCTGAGGAACGTAAAAAACCCCTCTCATCGACATGGGGGATGTAGTGGAGGATCGCAACTCCATCAGCACAGATCAATAGACGCAATATGGCGCCCCATACAAGTGGTCATCCTCATCCTTTTTCCGGGCCCTAGAGATGCGAGGTACCACTTGTGTGAAATGACCCAAATAAGATTGAAAACCGAGAAAGGGGCCTGCGGGTAAGGGTAAGGACATATCCCAATTTTTAGGGGACATGAAATTGAGCGACCCTTTCCATTCTCTTGGCTTCAAAAAAGTGCCCTGTGTCGCAACGGAAACAAAAGTTTTTTTTTTTTTTTATTTGGATTAAAGGGCGCGTCAACCGTTAGGGCATAATTCACCAAATTAGCCTAAGGGGGGCAGGAGGGCCCATGCTGGTCAGAAACCACCCCGGGTAAAGGGGAGACGGGGGTTTTTTTCACGTCCGGTCGTCATCGCTTTGGGTAAGTTCTTGTGTCATTGTCATCGCGCCCGGGGGGGCGTCAAAGGGAAAAAGGGGGAAGGTCCCCCAGACGATTGCCCGAGCCGCCCTAGTTTCGGGGGTAAGATATTCCGCTCTTTCTAGCTGATGTTTGCGAGGTGGACTTTTTCTCTTGAATCGCCTTTTACGATTAGCAGAGCCATGCTCTGAGCCAATTCTAACTTTCATTTACCTTTCAGAGATTGTTGATACAAAGATTGTCTATACTCTTTTGGTTCCTACTGCACCAACTGGTCAACCAAACAACTAATGGGGAACTACAGCTTTGACCAGTCTGAGCGACATATCATTTTTTTCGATTAACGCAGTCTGCGCGATTGGGCTACAAGGGCCTTTTGTCCATTGATCTCCCCGATCCCTGAGTGTATGTGCGGCAGCTGAACGGAATCTTTTTTTCAAGCTGCGTGTCCTGGTAAAATGACAAAGATGGCAGTTTGTATTTGCAGCTTACTGCATGGTAATTGTGATCCCAATCGGCTTCTACCAAAAGTAGAATCGAAGTTTGACGAAGGGCCAAAGATCCTTTGCCCACAACAGTCCGAGGTGCGGAGATGATTTGACCTCAGGACGAGGTACTAGAGAAGCTCTTCCCGTTCACACGACATGCTATTATGGCAATAAAGTGTCCAAATGGCTGAAAACCCCTTTAGCAAAAGGGATAACACGGGAAAAGACAAATCATTCCCCTTCTCCCCCAATGCAGATAGCATAGCTGACACTGCCTCCCGCAAACTAAATTAGTGTTCTTGTGCGCCTCCCTTCCCAAAATGGACCACCCCTCACCACTTGGGCATGGGGGGTTAAAACTGGTGGGGGGTCGTTTTTGCCCGCCCCCACAGGCGACGTGCCCCCTAGCTCATTACCCCCATAGGGCCAGTTGAAGAGGCAAGGATGAGACAGCAACCTGTTGGAGGGTATTTACTGAAGAAAATGGTTTCCCAGAATCGCCCCGATCCCGAATATAGTATGGCAGGAAAGCCCCCCAAATTTAGATTTATCGACGACCGTGAGAAAATAGGGCGCTTCAAACCCCGGTTAGGTTTATATTGCGCCGCCTGTGAATTGGGTAAATGAGAAGAGTTAATGCAGGTATGTTTGATGATTAGATTGTTTTCTAAGTGTATAAATAACAAAATAAATTGATGATGAAGAAAGTATCACACCTCTCGGAGACACATTATTGTCTTAGTTACCAATTCAAAACAGTGTTACAGATAACGTTTATTTTCAACGAAAGACAATTTTTGACGTATTAAATTCGGTTTTTATTTACGTTGCGGTCGAGGTTGCGGTGTCATTTGTAATAGAAAATTAACTGAAATACCATCTCATGGTAAAATGAGTGTACTTTACAACAAGAAATCCTTGTGGGGGTACTTGCCTTACAAACGTTAAACTAATGCTACACTGGACGGCGGCCATTTTGGATTTATGAGTCAAAATGATGTCGTAACGTCAAATTAACGTCATATTCTGAACATATTCTGATTAACAAGAAAAAGTGTATTTGTACTTGATTCTAGATGCTCTGGTTCAAAACTTAATTTTCCACAATGGTGCCGGTGGCCATCTTGTATTTCTGGTTCAAAATGGCGTCGTAGCGTCAAAATTATATAATATTCAGAATCTTTGTGGTCAGTTAAATCGAAAAAATGTCTTTGTACATGATTCTACTTGCTCTGGTTCAAACTTTAATTTTTCAAGAGTGTGCCCGGCAGGCATATTGGATTTTGGCCTCTAGTAAAAATTGCCGGGATTTTTGGGAGCGACATGGGGGCTTATTTTTTCCAAATGGTCCATAGTAGTCAAATCAATCGTCAAACCATCCTTGCGAAAAAGTGGTCACGAAACTCAGATTATGACCTAACTGGGGGGGAGAGCCCCTGTGGTCAGAACCTACCACAGGTATGGGGGTGAAGGGGGTTTCTCACGTCTCGGTCGTCTTCGTCTTTGTCATCGTTCGTTGTGTCATTGTCATCGTCGTCCGGGGATGTCGTCAAGGGAAGGGGGAGTTGTCCCCCACGTATTTCCAGAGCTCACCTCTAGTTTCGGGGAGTAATAAGATTAAAAAAGATTATTTCATTATAGATGATATTTGATACAATAATTTAATTAATATTAATTTGATTGAAAAACTAAATATTTAATTTTAGGATGTTACTAAAATTTGGTTGTACAAACCACTTCGTATTAGAAACCAATCAAGTTCTTTTCCCATTATAATTTGATTGACAACTTCATATGTTTCTGAAAGATCAAATAACGTGCGCTAGGTTCACATTTGTTTTTAAAAATTTAATTCGGAAAAAGGGCGCGCCAACCGTTACTTCATAATGCGCCACTCTAGCCTAGTGGATACAGGAAGGAAAGTCTTATGCTGACAGAACAAGGCACGGGTAGGTTGGGGAGGAGGGGGGGTGGGGAGGAAAGCCAAAGGGGTTGTTTCCACGTAGAAGTCTTTTTTCGTCTGTGTCATCCTTCGTAGTCTCATTGTCGTCGCCGTCGTTTTCGTCGCAAAGGTCGTAAATGGAGGAAAATAGGTTCCCCCGACGTTGCCCTTTGCCAGAGCTCGCCTCTAGTTTCTGAGTAAAATACACTTTTAACATACTAGCTGTGTTTGGGGAAATGGAAGTTTTTCTTTCCTCCCCAAATTTTCCGGCAATTTTTTCCCCCGAGCCCAGATGAGGGTCTAACCCCTTTGGAGACAAAAAACCCAAGAGCCGAGAGATATTACAAAGATTTCAGATTTGAAAGCAGAAAGAAGGGCGCCATTAAAAAACATTCAAATTTACAAACATTTTTTCTAGATCTGTGCTCGGTCGAACGATCCAAAGAATGAAAGCGAGGCCTCGGTTTTCACCCAAAATTGTGGTGGAAAAGGGAGGGGAGACAATTTCAATACGGCCCCTTTAAAGAAACAGCGTTGTTTTTTTTGTCTCTGTTTCATTGGCAACAGGGAACCCCTATATTTGGTTAAACTCAAAATAACCAGACGTGAAGGTGGTTAAATGTTTATTTGAAAAAAGGGGGCACAACCGCATAGGTAATAAGCCCCATTGGAGGAAAGCCCCAAAGCTAGTAAAAATCAGCCATGGGTGAAAGGGAGAGTTTCTTACGTCATCCGCCATACTCGCCATAGTTTCGGGGAAAACGGGCCCCCTTTCCATCTTTTTATTTAAATGTTTGCGAGATGATATATTGTCTTCTGCATTTTAGATTAGAAAAAGCCAAAGTTCGGGCAAATGTCCCGGCTAAATTTAAATTGGGGGCCCCGGTAAACCGTGCGGGCACATAGAGCCAACTGACGACGCCATGAAACAAGGGCGCTTTAGCCGGTTAGTTCTTTTTTGCACACATAGTGGGAGAGCATAGGGTATGAAAAAAATGTTTCCGTGCAGCTTTAGGTGAAAGAGTATGTATGTGGTATCAATCGTTTCGTATTAATCCTTTAGATAAAAAATTTTCGATGGTGTGAGTCTTTTTTTTTTTGCAGAGACCGGCCATATCTAAAACAAGATGGCCCCGCTTTCGAATTTTAAAACTAGCATATTTTCGTAATTTTTGACCGATTTTAATTTCAAAGGTACCTTCAAAAGGTAAATGTAAAAAATTTAAATTATGATTTCAAATTTTCACGAAAAACCCTTTTGTTTGAGGTTATGTTAAAAAAAACTTTAACTGTTACTTTACACTTTCCGTTAGGGAACGATATTACTAGGTAAAAAGGTTTTTTCATTTTCTTAACTTGCATTTTTGGTAGATTATTTTATGTTTTTTTTAATGAATCCATGATTTAATTTCGACAATTATAGCCTGAGTTTGAAATTGAAGCGATCCCTGTTAGGTGAATATATGCTACTACTGTTGATCTTTATGTTTCAAATCTTTTTGCGGACAAATGCGAAACAATTAGTATTCGGTATCAATCGATTCGTTATAACCGAATTTAAAAAAATTTTGATTGGTGAATTTCGATTTTTTTCTGAGCCCTTTTCCTTGGGGCAAAAAAAGATGGCCGCCGTCTTTAAAATTTAAACTAAATATTTTTAAAAGTTTTTCCCCGATTTAAATTTTTAAAAATCCTTTTAAAAAGGTTAAAAAGACTAAAATGATAAAAAACAATTTTCCGAAATTTAATATTTTTGGGTTTTTTTTTTGGTTTTATTTTTTTGGAAATTTTTAACGATTTTTTTCAGAGAACAATGGGTGAAACAACTATGTTATGGGGTATCAATCGATTCGTTATAAACCGTGTTTTAAAATTTTGAGGAAAAAAATTTCAAATTTTTTACTGAGCCCCCCCAGGGCAAAAAAAAGATGGCCCCCCGCCAATGACCCTTTTGACTCCTATCATAAATATATATTCGATTTTTAATTCACAAAAAAACCGTTTTGAAAAGGAAAATTAAAAGGAAAAACTTATTAACTTACTTTTTGTTAAAACTTTAAATTTCTAAGGTTTTTTTACAAAAAACATAATTTTATTTACCACCCCTCGTCATCGTTTTTGGAATTTTATGGGATATATTTACATGACCAAAACGGTTTTTGAAATGTTTGGGCTTTTTATCCGTAGCATTTTCTTTAGTATTAAAATAAGTCCTTCCCTTTTATTTCGACAGATAATCCCGAGATAAGTATTTAAAGCGCGGCATGTGTAAATGAAAAATATATTCTCGAGAATTTTGATCTTGATTTTTTGAACACTTTTCTAGAGGCACAATTTTTAATGAAAGGATTAGAAATTGGTATAAAATCGATTCTTTATGGAAAGAACTTAAAATTTTGTGAAGGTACCCGTCGAAAAATAAAAACAAGAGGCTCCCGAAAAAAATTTTGTGATTTTATATATTTTTCTAAGATAATGACAGATTCATTTAAAAGGTTCCCGTTGGAAGTAATTAATGGGAAAAAAAGTATAAACTTGCAATTTTATTTTTTTTATTTTGGGGTTTTTTTTTAAAAAAAACTTTTTAAAATTTGGAAAAATTTTTTATAAAGTATATTTTTTTTAATTTGTTTATAGAAGGGAATATTATGATTTTTTAAAAATAATAAAATTCTTTAAAAAATTAAAAAAATAAAATATAAAAATATAATATTAAAAATTAAAAAAAAAAATATATAAAAAAAAATTTAAAAAATTAAAAATTAATAATTAATTAAATTTTTTAATTTTAAAAAAAATTTTTAAATTTTTTTTAAAAATAAAAATTTTTAATTTAAAAAAAACAAATTAAAAAAATAATATAAATATAAAAATTTTTTCCAATTAAAAATTTAAATGAAAAAAAAAATATTTAAAAAAAATTTTTTTAAAATTTAATTTATATTTTTTTTTTAATTATTTAAAATATTAAAAAAAATTTTAAAATTTTTTAAAAAATATTTTTAAAAAAATTTATTTTTAATTTTTTTTTTTTAGGGTTTAAAATTTTTAATTTTTTATAAAGAATTTATAAATAATTTTTTTAAATTTAAATTTTTTAAAATTTTAAAATAAATAAAATTTATAAATATTATTCATTTTTAAATTTTAAATTTAATTATATATTTAAAATAAAATAAATATTAAAATAAAAAATATTAAAATAAAAAAAAAATAAAAAATTTTTATTAAAATATTTAATTTAAATAAAAATTTAAAAACTTAATTTTTTAAAATAATTAGTAAAAATTAAATTTACAAAAAATAAAAATAATATTTTTTTTAATTTTTTTAAAATTAATAATTTTAAAATTAAAAATTTTTTTAAAATATATTAAAATATTTATTTTTTTTTTAGGGGGGAAAAAAAAAAAAATAAATTTTTAAAAAAAATTTAAATTTTCATAAAAATATTATAACCCTTAAATTTTTTTTTTAAATTTTTTAAAAAAATTAAAAATTAAAAAAAAAAAAAAAACCAAAAATTTAATTTTAAAATTTTAAAATATTTTGTTTTTTAAAATTTTTTAAGGTATTAAAAATTAAATTTTAAAAAAATTTTTTTTTAAATTTTTTTTACACAAAAATTTAAAAAACTTTTTTTTAAAATTATAAAAAAATAAATTAAATAAAAATTTTAAAATTTTATAAAATATTAAAAAAATATTTAAATTTTTTCCAATTTTTTAAAAATTTTAAAAAAAAAAAATAATTTTTAACAAAAAAAAAATTTAAAAAAAAAAATTAAATAAAAGGAAAAATTAAAAAAAAGTATCTTTTTAATTTATTTTTAATTAAAATAAATTCCCCAAAAATTTAAAAAATTTAAAAAAAATTTTTATAAATTTTAAATTATTTTATAAGTTTTTTTTTTAATAAAAAAAGAAAATAAATTCTATTTTAAATTTTAAAATTTTTATAATTTATTTATAAAAATTTAAAATCCAAATAAAATTTTTCCTTTTTTTTTAAAAATTTTTTTTAAATTTTTAATTTTTTTTTTTTTTAAAAATTTTTTTATTTTTTATTTTTTTTTAATTTTCCATTACAAAATTATTTGTTAAAATATAATATTTTATAAAAAGTTGATTTAATTTTTAGGGTATTAGCAATAACAATAGGGTAAAATATCTAGGCCCGGATTCATGTACATCCTGGGTATAGGTGGTAAACCATGGTAAAACGAGGGTATAAGGACGGGGTTAAGTTAGGCAACTCACATCCTTTAAAAATTTTTCCCCATGTAAAAAACAAACGCAAAAAACTATGAAATTTTTACCCCTATTTCACTGCCCCACACGAGGGAAGCGATATATCTAGCGGCCTTCCCCCACACCCAAAGTAAATCATCAGATAATCAGAAGAATTTTGAAAATTTTCCCCATCTTTTGTTTTACATTTTTTTTAAAAAAAGTGACGGAGATTGCGTGAGTTATTAAAAGTAAAGAAAAAGCTTATTTTTGCCGAAATTTTTGGAATAGCCTGGGACTATCATCCCATTTTTTATCGCATTGGGTTTTGTAGAAATCAAAACTAGTTTTTGGGGGGAAGTGTCAAAAAAAGGTTGTGTGGTAGGGTTTTGGCTAAGAAACCCCTAGGGCTTGTCAAACATGTAGTTAAGTATTTTTTTATCTACCCTAAAAGCCAAATGGAACTTTAGAATAAACTTTTTATTATAAAAAATTTTTTCTACATCTGGGCTAGGCCAGGGACGGTTTCTGTTTTGTTTTATGAGAGTATAAGACATTTTTTCTCGTTCCACACAAAGAAAAAAAATTTAAATGTCCGCCTTTTGTTAAGTATCGCATTTTCCCCCCAAAATCGCTTATCCCGTCAACAAGTGTCAAGTAACTATGGTTACTTGTCGATTATATCCCAAAGGTTTTTAAAGGTTTTTTTTAAAACCTTTTTTTGGGGAAAGCCTTCCAACAAATTTTTCAACTTTTTTTTTCAAAAGGACTATTTTTCTATAATTTAATGCCCCAGAAAAATATAAAACATTGTACCCCCCCCGTCTGGTCAGAATGCGGGCCGAGTATTAGATGTTAGCATAGCAGAGCTAGCAGTAGTAAATCCTTAAAGGATTTGAGCATTTTTGAAGACATTTTTTCACCAGAAGGAAGGTCGTACCCCAAAAAAATTTGGCAGGGTTTTGTCAGGTAACCAAATCCCCTCGATTTGAAGTTTTAAAGTTCATATCACGTTACATGACGGCTGGGTAACACCTCGAAACCCCCAACTCTGTGGTGTAAAGGTTTTTGAGTGTGTAGCGCACCGCGGCGGGGGCTGCGGCCCCAAAACGGGCACCTAGATTCCCCTACACATCCCATCGCTTAAATTACATAAACCAGGCTATAATTGTCAAAATTTAAAGCAGGTTTCATTAAAACACATATAAATAATCTCCAAAAATGAAATTTAAGGAAATAAAAAACCTTTTTCCCTAGAAAATGTTCCATAACGAAAAAGTGTAAAGTAAACAGTTAAAGTTTTGAAACAACCTCAAAAAAATGGGATTTTCTTTTAAAAATTTAAAATACATAATTTAAAATTTTATCTTTTACCTTTCGAAGGGTACCTTTAAAAAAAAAACGGTCAATATTACGAAGAATCTAGTTTAAAATTCGAAAGTGGGGGCCATCTTTTTTTAGATAGGCCGGTCTCTGAAAAAAAAATAAAGACTCTCCCATCGAAATTGTTTATCTAGGGATCAATACAAACGATTGATACCATTACATAGCTCTTTCCCCTTTTTCGGCCACGGGGTTACCTATGCCCCCCTATACATGGGATATTGAAAGTTAGGGACATGAGTTTGTGGTGTGTTCGAGGGTTTTTATTTTTTTTTTTAAAGCTTATAAAGGGGTTTTTTTTATTTGGTTTAAAAGAGCTTCAACTTTTTCGATCATAATGCCCCACCTTTTAGCCTAGGGGATGGGGGGGGAGAGGAGGGCCAGGGCTGGTCAAAACCCAGCCAGGGGAAAATGGGAGGAATGGGGACGTTCTTTCGTAGCGGTTTTTTCTAGTCAAAAAAAAAGTTATTTTTTTGAATAGAAATTTTTAAATAAACAAATATTTTTCGTTGTGAATATAATTTTTAAATTTAAAGAATTAGAAAAAAAATAAAATGGGGAGAAAAAAGCCCTGCTAGCCCAAAACAGCCACAAAAAAGGGGGGAGGAAGGGGGAGGGGGATTAACGTCGCGTCTCTCACTTTGTCACGTTCGTTTTGTCATTGCGCTTTGTCGGGGAGAGGTCTAAAGAGAAGGGAAGGGTTTTTTCTCCGCGAGGGATTGCCAGAGCTCCCCTCTAGTTTGTGGGCTCGTTGGTCTTTTTGTGTGGCTCGTTGGTCTTGGGGTTAGCGATCTGTTTCCCAAATGCAGAATTCCAGGGTTCGTTTTCCCGCCAAGTCAGAAGTTTTTTACTTCTGTTTTGGACTTAAGACCATCAGTTTGTTTTAGGTGTGTGTAAAGGGTGATTTTGGGAGCCGTTCTAGCACGAAGCGATAATAAAATTCAGAGTGTTCTGAATCGGCCTTGTTGATTCGCGTTGATCGGGGTGTTCGCACTGTTCATCCCAATGATTGCAATTTTTCCTATTTAAATATCGATCTTGGTTGGTTATCGCTCATCGCGAATGCGTGGGGGCCTACAGGGTTGGCTTGGTCGCTTGTTTAACAGCCCCCCACTGAAAATCATTATATAATGAGGGGTAGACTCAAATACAATTTTTTTTATTTAGTTTCAATTTAAAATACCCCCCTCTAAAAGTGATGTTTGCGGGTGGTCATTATCTTTTAAATCCCCTTTTACGATAAGAAACCATGTCTGGGCCAGTTCTCCCCCGGGGCCAGACTTCTATTAAGGAAACGGATTTTCTCTGGCCCACTACCTACATTTTTAACCGACCCTTCTCTGAAGGCATTTTCCCTCCAAGCAAAAGGCAGAAAAAAATTAACCTATTTATAAAACAAAAAGGAAAAACATCTGAAATGACAAACATCTCCCATCTCCTCCTTTCATCTTTTTCCAAAATATTTGAATAATCAGCACGATCGTCTAATATCATTTCTAAAACACCACAGCATTATCTCCCCAGTCAAAAACGGTTTTTTTGAAAAACAAAACCACCACCCGTGCAATCTACAGTTTTTTGTCCCCCCTATTTTTCTTCGACAAAGGCGACCTGCTGAGGATTTTTCTCGACATGACAAGGCTTTCGCACCTTGATCACAAAATTCTTCTCGACAAACTACATATTACGGTATCCGGGGGGAGTCTTTATTGGATTTTTCCTCTTTTTTGTCTGGGCCCACCCCAAATATGGAACTCCAAACATCTAATATCAAACCGTCACCAAAACCCCCTCTAAAACCCCCTGCCAATAGTCTCGGGGTTCCCCCGGGATCAATTTTGGGCCCTTAGCCATATCCTTTTGTCAACGACCTCCGCCTACTTAAAAGAGGGGACTCTCACCCAATATGCTGTGACTCCAGCCAACTGGACACTACCCAAACTCCAACCCATTTAGGGGCCTTCCCCCCTTTAAAAAAACAATCAAGTTTCTTTAAAGCATCATACTGCCCCGGCAACAACCCCCATCTCACGTCTAAAACTGTTTATTATACTTTCACACCCCTTAAGATCCCTACTGCCATTCCCCTTTTTGTCTTGACTCTGTACTATCCCCCCCCGCTCACACAGTCAAAATCCTAGGCCTTCACTAATGATAAACTAGACTGGTCCCCCATTTTAAAACCAGTTCCAGCAAATAATCTGGCTGCTACTCAATCAGAAAACCAAACAAAAAAGTTCACCCCCAATCCCATCGCTAGTTTACTTTGCAACATTTACTTCCCCTTATCATATGGCCTGCATTTTGGGGGCTTCCCCCCAGCGAAAGAATATTTATTCCCAAAAGGAGGGTTTTGTATCATAGCTGGTGCTCCAGAAGACATCATGAGAGAACTTTTTGGAAATTGGTATTCTTACTTAGATGACCCTTATCCAATCGCCGCATTATTCGTTCACACCAACCGTAACCTCTTCCACTAAATGTTTTTTTGCACTCCCATAACAAGAGCCAACCTTCACATACACAGGCCCTCCCAAAACTGCGCCTCTTTCACAGGCCCTGAATATCTATCTTCCACCCCTACAATAAGCACCCTGCCACATCAAAACCTCTCCCACCCTGTTTCCCTTTTAAAAATAAGTTGAAATCTATCTTTAAAAAACACTTTAACTCCCTCAAGACTACCTCTCCATGTAAATATTTGATTTAATTCATTTTTTCATTAAATATTTTCAAAATTTTTCTAGGTATAACCACAAACAAGCACTGTAATTTAAAATTTTCAAATGTTCCCTTAGCCGAAATGATGTAACAAACTTCTATATATAATTATATGTGCTTACACGCTTCCTTGGGTTGTGCAGGGAATAAGACACATTCTGCTGTACATCCTCCAATTGCTGTTTTTTTGCCATCAGCAAATTTTCACACAAAACACACAATATTGCTTTAATCCCAACTTTTTTTTTTTCTATTGAATTTTAATTAGTGGGCATTTTTTATTTTTTCATACTTTTCTTTAAATAAACACTAATCAACAATCATACCCCAATATATATAATATATTATACAAATTATATCTATAGACAATTTTACTGTAAATCATTGCTGTTTTCTGTGCCATTAGCAAATTCTTATCACAAAATCATATCAATTATTGCTTTAATCCAATTTTTTTTTATTTATAAATTTTAATCTAGTAGGGGATATTTTTCATCTACTTACTTTACCATAAACACAAATCAATCAACAATCATCATTAAAAATCTAGACACATTCTCCTGACATCATTTTGGGTTTTTTGTGCCATAGCAATTATTTCACAATACACATCAAAAATTTTCTTTTTATCCAACTTTTCTTTTTTAATATGGTTCTTAATCTATAGTAGCGCATGCTATTTTTTGCATCTACTCTACTTTAACTAAAACACTGTGTTTTATCATTATTAATCAATAAGAATCATCATATATTATATATATATATTATATAATATATATTAATAATATCATCAGTTCAACCCAAAAGTTACTGCATATTTGCCATATGTGAGAGGGACAACAGACCGAATCGGCCATATACTAGTCAAGAAAAAATCAAGACGGTTTTTTTAACAGACAGGACCCCGGGTAAAATGATTGGTTTTTCCTAAAAAATAAATACCCTTTTGGGGGGTTGGGGGTTACGAGATCCCATGTGCAGACTGTTCCAGACTTATATTGGCCAGACGGGCGAAAATGTCAAGCGCCCACAAAACACATGCTTGCAGTCAACAAGCTGGAAAACCCCCTTTGCTTTTGGGGCAACATTCAGAAAA
Organism: Sweltsa coloradensis; assembly: GCA_024449915.1. Lineage (NCBI taxonomy): Eukaryota > Metazoa > Arthropoda > Insecta > Plecoptera > Chloroperlidae > Sweltsa > Sweltsa coloradensis. The sequence goes on from JAMZAV010003590.1 coordinate 47,603, forward strand.
AGGGCATTGTAGACTTTGAAGGAATGAGGGCTCTTGCCATATCAGCCATCTGACTAGCCGTATCGTCAAGAGGCAGAGAAATTTTAAAAACGCCTCATAACTTGAACAAGCGAGATGAGGCAAACGTCTGGCCCAGTCTTGGAAGCCTTTTTTGGCAAAAAGATTGGTGCCTGAAAAAAATAAAAAGATAAACCCGACTCTGCGCTGGGTACACAGGTCCAAGAGTGTACCAAAATTTTACCAGAATCCTCCTACAAGAATTTGACAAGAAGTAACATTTTAAATCCTACAATTTCCAGCAATTCAAACTCAGTTGAAGAACAGAAAACGCCTGTGAGAAGGGTGACTAGAAGTCAAGCAAAGCGCTTAGCACAGTGATGTGGGTTTAAAAAATTTTCACTGCACCCGATTTGCTTTTGTACTTTTATTTTGGGTTTTCCTTTGTAAAGGGGTTAAGTTTTTTTATATTTTTTTTGTGTTGCTGTTTTTTTGTTTTTTTTTGTTTATACCCCTCTTTGAAAATGGAAGCCTAGTCTTCTGAAAGGGTTTAATTTAATTAAAAATTTGTTTTAAACATCCAATAAAGCGTGATTATTTCCGTAAAGTATAAAATTTAAAATATAAATATATATAAATATTTAAGAACTGTTTTTCGGTATAATGCCACGTTTATTACATTAGGCCAACGTTTCGATGAAATTTTACTCATCTTTTTCAGGGCCAATACAAATTAATTTAAAAAAAAAAGAAAAACTACATTTAAATTTATAAATTTAGAACAAAAATGGGAAAACAAAATACAAAAAATATAAAAATGAAATCCACTGCACATATGGCAAATTAAAACAACTCAAAAAATCACTGCAAAGCTTTAAGTTGCAAAGAAAGAAGAAAGTCACTACATGTCATTTATATTGCTTTTCGTCATGGATCTTGTCACTCTGACTGTCGATGTTTTTTACTTGCAACATATCATCTGCAGGAACTAACTGGGGCGTTGGTTGTTGGTCCATTGGTTTCACAGCCAGCCTATGTGGCTGTACTGTATCCCTGAAATTGCAGGTTTCCACGTTACAGATAAACGTTGGCTATCTTGCTGTTTATTTAGACTGTGAGATCGTTTTATTAATCTCAATGGCTTCCCGTAACATTTAGGAAGAAACTCCTCAACGGTGGCAATGGGTTTCATGCCAGCAAAGTCGATAACATGACCACTTTCTTTAGAATGTTGAGCAAGGACTGATGTTTTTATCCATGTGCTCAACAGCTAGCCTGTGTTCCTGTTTTCGTTGAAACATGTTTCTTCCTGTTTGACCCACATAGCATTTGTCACAATTCCCACATGGAATTTCATACACGCCACTACCTTCTAGGTGAATGTGGTCCTTACTGCTTCTTAACAACTCTCCTATCTTTCTGTCAGTGTTAAAGACTGTTTTGATGTTTTGTTTAGCAAGAATTTTTCCTATGCGGTCTGTTACTCCTTTGACATATGGCAAATATGCAGTTGCAAATGGTTCTTCTTTTTCTGTATCTACATCTTTTTCAGAGTTAGTTTGTCGTCTTAGGGCCTTTTGAATGATTCTGTTTGAAAAACCATTCTGCTTGAGTCCATCTCCAAGTATACGAAACTCTTCTTCAGCATGATCGGCATCAGCTATATATATATATATATATATATATATATAATATCAATATTATCAATCATCATACATATCAATATCAATATCCATATCAATTATCAATTATGCTTTATATCCAACTATTCTTTCTTCTAACACTGTGTATATCATTATAATTACTATCACTTTTATTATTAATTATTAATTATAGACTATTCACTTTCTCTGCAAAGAGTTATACTTGTACACTGTACTAGTCTAAGTGAATAAAAATATCTATCTATCTATCTATGAGAAAGTGATGATGTGATGTGTGTGTGTGTGTGAACAGTGATGATCTTACACAAGTCTAACTCTCGTATATTTCCGCTCAGCTTCTTGGTCAAGGGTGATATCACACTGGCACTATGCTCTGGTAGCTGTGAAATACAAATAAATCTCGGATATAGCCAAGTTAACGGGTTTTTTTTATTCGCATAAATATAACTATAGTAAAGAGGGCTAAAAATTAATGATTTTCTAAGAAACAAAAGGGTTGTCTTCGGGGTCGAAGCTTGTTCGCATCGCGTGAGTCTCCCATAAGAGAGCTGCTAGCTGATGTTTGCGAGATGGACTCTGCCTCTTGTCTCGCCTTCTACGATCAAGATACTTTGTGTTAGAAAATAAGACGTGAGAGACTAGGGTACTTTAACCGGTAAGGTCATATTGCGCCGCCTGGGATATTGAAAAAGAATAAATTGAAATGGTGTGTGTTTGATGTTTATATTGTTTTCTAAGTTAATAACATAAAATAAAATTATTGTTATTATATGTGATAGCAAAAGAAAGTTATTTGATTTTGATAAAAAATTCTGGTAAATAAAAAAACTGAAAAATGGAGAAAGTTTGAAGCCGTTATCAAGTTCTTTAAGACATTGGGAACGTAGAAATTGCGCACGCCAAGCATAGTTTTATAACACACAATTACCCTGGGCCACCTTCCCCGGGTCCAGACGAGGGTTCTGTACTGAACAATGTGGTGACGTAGTAGTTGGGTACTCCAGTATCCGTGCCTGTTTTTTTCTTTTCTGATTTCTTCACGAAAATGTAATGGTTCGTACAATATAGCCGAGTGGGTTATAATAAAAGGCTATCAATTGAACTGGTTTTATGACAGGAGTTAGAATTCTGGTACAAAAAATTAGATATATTATTCTTATACAAATTGACAAAAGCAGATGAGTTCAAGCTGACTGTGTTTGAGTGGTCAAAAGTGAAAGTAGGGGGGCGGGGCTTAAAATAGTAGTGCATCCAAGTTAAGACACGAAACTTAGAAAGCCAACCACATGGTCATAGTTCATTAAAAAGTTGCTTCTTGTTTTAAAATCACAATCTTACTTGATTTAAATCTTATCCGATTAAAGGACCGTCGACCTTCATAACTAGGTAATTACATACAATTTCCTAATGTGTATCATGTGACCACTCGTTGTACCACATATATGAATGAGAGTAGCAATTTGTGTTTTGATACCTCTCGTTGTGACCATTTACATGTCCTTTTGCATCCTTTAACAACAAATTAAATCCGATAATTTATACTAAATTTAACTACGTCAAACGTCCTGAAAGTGACATATCTAATGACATATGGGGAATAACAAGATGCCTAGAGTGGAGGCCCGCGCTGTTCACAACACATGAATTTATTTATAGACCATTAGGTGCTCAGGAAGCGACCCTCCCCCCCCCCCTCGAACTAATTTTCACTATAGCAGTTTTGTTCAGAAAAAAATCACGATTAATAATCCACCTGTTTGCTACTTGGACAGCTGGGGCGTTTGACCTCCATGGGTGTCCAAAGTCGAAAGTTGCGAAACTTTGACCTGCTATAACGGTCAAATGTTTTTGATAAAAATTCCAAAATTATTTTTAATTATCATTAAACACATTATTTTTGATTTTTTAAAACAAAAGCAATTTCACTTTTTGTAAAGGGGTGCCCAAAATTAATAATAATCGATTTTACTGTTTTATACACTTTTACATTAAAGATTGGACATATAATCCGCATTAAAGCTTTATTTTATACATAAAATGAAAGAACCACTGAATTTAAAAAATAAATTATGCAAAAACAATCCAAGGGCTGTCCAAAATGCTGGGTTTTATATTATTGCTAATATACAACATTTTTTTTAAAGTGCTAAAAAGTGTTCATGTTACTAAAATCAGTAAACCTGCCTAAGAATACGTATTGTATGTGGGCCTAGCAAAGAATTACATTTTTATCAGGGTTGTCCAAAATTTTGAATTTAAATTACAGCAATTCGAGAGAAATAACAATAAAAATAGGTCAAAATCAATGTATTAGTTGGCCCAGTCATCACCGAATTTATATTCTAACCTATAAACAATATAATGATGTGTTGTTTTAATACAGGGTTGTCCAAACAGTATGTTGTGTTCTTGTAAAGAATTGTTTGAATTAGGTCAAACTCGATCATAATATACCGTCAGGTGCAAAGGAAGCGAAGAGCGACCCTCCGGGACCCCCGAATTAATTTTCACCATAGCAGTTTTGTTCAGAAAAAAAATTACGATTAATAATCCACCTATTTGCCATTTGGCAGCTGGGGCGTTTGACCTGCAGGGGTATTCAAAGTCGCTTAATGCTGTTTTTAATATTGCCGTAGTTCTCTTCGCTCTTGTAAAATTTTCAAATATCTTTCAAAATAGGGCCTACAATCACTAATATTATTCCCTCATTTCTTCCCTGCCCCGAACCTGTATCTACAAAAATTTGTTTTCTCATATGTGAGAAAACACACAGCCAAAAGTATAAAATAATGAAATGTATTGAATCGTTATGTATGGAATCAATGTGTATGTACTTCTGACACTAATAATCATAATAATGGTCCTTCAGAAGTGCTTATACCGACTATATTGAATTACACATGTACATACAGATACATACAGATATGTACAGTTATTACGGACTCACTGTATAGTAATAATAATTATACACCCAATGTTCGTGATATTCAACTAATCTTTAGTTTAGAACAGCTAATCTCTTTCTCATCTCATCAACATACATCAAAACATAATACACCCTACAGACTTTGCAGGATATTAGTATCACCCTTCACAGCTACTTGTGATGACCACAGATAAACCAAGGAGTTTGTGATGAAGGTGAAGCCATAAATACTGATTAGAGCTGCACGTAAACCTATAGCTAGATGGTATTATCTTAATTTTTACTGTTTGTATTTTGTTTTACAAATTTGAAAGAAATAATTTTAAGTATAGAGAAAGTTTTTCCATTAGCCGAGTTGTGATACTAATCAGCTATACACAATGCACAATAGGGCTTATAGGCAGCATATACAGCAGTCATAGCCTAGCTGTGTGCATTATCTGGAACAAAAATGACTAGGTAGAACTGTATTCGTATCTACAATTTGACAACCGCTTGTGCGTTTTGTATATCTAAATTATGGCAATGAGGGGACTTCTTCTCGGTGATTAATCAAGATGTTCAATCTTGTTCGTTATTACGAGAATTGTATTGCATTTCCTAATGACAATGATGCATATCAGCGACCATAAGTAAATCAAGGTGTCTAGATGTATCGACTTCACCCATCCTTGATTTACTTCTGTTCGAGGTGTACGTGATCAAGAGGATAAGAACGAGCTACTTACTTTTCATATAAACCATTGCAAACTCTCCGAATATGGTTCTTTCTGACGTATAGTAGGCCTACAGACTTTCTGCATCCCATCTATTTTGACTAGTGTTTCCCTGTGCATACTATAAACAGGGTTGAATGTGAAATAATGTATATAATTCTAAAACAATTTATGCGTCCCTATTAGCTTTAAAAGTATACTCAATGTACATCTGGACAGAAAGCCACAGCTGCATATTCTTACTGGAGATTTTGTACAACCTTGTGAATAATAACAGCAAATAGTAAATTGCACAATGAATTATAGAAAACATTTTCACCGTGCAACGGCGTGCATGCGGTTTGGAGTTCAAACATTTAAATAAGTATGAATAATTATTGTTGATCAACTTGCAACACACGAAATATTCAATCATTTAGTAAATTGTAACTTCCTACACGATACTCCTAAAATAAAGACGTCCCAGTTACCAAATGACAAATATGCATTCGTGGAAAAGCTTATTGTTTCAGCTATAAGAGCATAGCCCTTTTTTTTAGTTCGAGGGATAATTTACATATATATGTAAGAAGGCTGCTATATGTTGCATTACATCATATATCTTTTTGGACAACCCTGTATATACCATAAACAATCCGTAATTGTTGTTTTAGGGTTGTACATCGTGCACATGTTAGGTTGTGCAAACAAATAATGAAATGCAGATAACTTTACCTAGGAAAAATATATGAACATATGTTTGCATATGAGACATTGGACACCCCTATCGTCTAAACGCCCCAGATGTTAACTGACAAACATGCATGCATGAGAAGAACATAGTTTCAGCTGTGAGAAAACACACACTGTTTATAAGTTCGAGGGGGTTATATACGTACAGATGAAAGAATGGCCGCCACAAGTTTCATACTATTTTGGACTTTTTAGACAACCCTGTGTATACATATAGCAAATCATGGGTGTATTATGTTTTGACATCATGTATGATGTTAAGTCTTGCAATCAAATTATAAAATGAAGATTAATTTGCATTAGAAAAAATATTTTAACATATATTTGCATATGTGACTTTGGACACCCCTACCGTCTAAACGCCCCAGCTGCCAATTGGCAAACAGGCAGAAATGGAAAGAGCGATTTATTTCCTTTGAGAAAACAAATGGTAGCATTAGTTCGAGGGGGAGGAGGGGGGTTTAAGAGCCACCTAACGGCCTAGTAATTGTTAGCATGGCTGCTGTGTCTGAACCATTATCTGATAGAATCTTCGAAAGATTTTCAAAATACAATTCTATTGTGAGGACAGTGTGGCTTGTACGCGACGATTTGCTGACAATTCTCGCAATCCACGAGATAAATAATTGGAAGGCAGTATTACTGTCGCTGTCAACGAATATGTAGAAGCTGAAGAGAACATTGTATATGTCGTACAGGCTGGGAGTTTTCAGCTAGACGACATAGAGAAGATTAAGACGATAAACGTTGTTCGTGATCGAGATCAGATTCCGAGAGTAAAAACTAGAATTATCCTGAGGGATGTTCATGAAGATTTTAAATACCCTGTTTTGTTACACACATCTCATCATTTTGTGAAGTTATTGGTGTTGAAGGTTCATCTCGAGATGTCACACGCAGGAGTTAATAGTGTCCTATCGTTGCTTCGAGAACACTTCTGGATTCATCGAGAGAGGAAGACAATTTCAAGCATTTTATCGAGATGTGTCTTTTAACCCTTCTAGAGCAGCGTGGTGGGGTGTCTGGTGGGAGATACTAATTCGTATTGATTGGTCTATAGCACGAGTATTGAAAGTATTCAAGGGTCAAGATGAGCGTTGCAGAGTGGCTCGTTTAAAGACAGCGACCATTGAACTGGTTCATCCAATTCCAAGATTATATCTCTTGGAAACTTAAGTTCTAAACTAACCTGTAATGTGTTTGCGTCAAGGACACAAGGTGGGAGTATGTTGCAAGGAGGTGATTCCAATGTTATACACATTTGATAGACCTTGTACTTTGGTAGGTGATACCTGCTTTGTTTGAGAAACCTTGATTGTTGTTATGTTTTGATGTGTTTTGGTTGTCGGGGTAACTCCCAAGATGTCTGGCTTGAAAAAGCAAATAAACTGACTTGCTATTTTAAAATTGTTCACGTTTGATTCATCGACTGTGAGTTATTATATTCAAAGGGTTTTTACAAAATGCGTACGAGATATTTAGATAGTTTGTCGACGTTGTCCTCATGATCACGGTGAGGTTATATGACGACGTGAGAAACTGCAGGGCGCTTCAACCGTGTAGGTCATAATGCGCAGCGTACAATGTTGAGAGTTAAAATAAATTTAAATTAAGATTGTTGTTTGTTTCAAGTTTTAAAAATTAATTAAAAAGTTTAAAGTATTATTAGGAAAATAGGTTCATTGATTGAAGAATGATTTTTTTTTACATGAAATGCATATGAGATAATTAGATAGTTTGTCGACGTGTCCTCATGTGATGGAAGTTCTTCGTGTGATTGGGAGAGATCAAAAATACGCATGTTCAATATCAGGTATGGCCTACATTCTGCCACATATTGTCAAGTTTAGCGGATGTCATCCCTTCAGCATGGATGTAAATGCCGGAGTAGATGTTATTATGGGTGCGTAGTTCTCCAGGGGACAACCACGTTTATACTTGTGACCTGAATCGTCTCTCGTCTAAAGTCGGGAATGAGGAGTAAGTAACTTATAGGGTAGTGGTGACCGTGTAATAAGAGTCATACATCAACAAAAAAAGGGTGCACTGTATTAGCAACGGGGATCTGTGTTCTTGTCATCATATGTGTCGTCATCGTCGTCTACGTCTAGGCGGGAGTCAAGGGGGGGGACCCGACGACCACTGCCAGAGCCAGAGAGATGGACTTTGCTTATTGTCTCGACAACTATCAGCATAAGAATACTAATGTTGAGTTCAACCCCCTGCCCAGACAGAGAGGAACTGTGAGAAGGAGGTCCAGGTCCAATGCCCGCTATAGCCATCAGTTCTTGGCTGTGTAATTTGTAAACGGTGACTTTGAGGCCGTGCTAGCAACGAGGCACATAATAAACTCTAAGGTTGGTCCGAATCAGCCTTGTTGATTCTGGCGCTGTCCGCGGGTTGGGCATTGTTCACTCGTTGATGGTGTCGGCGCCTACAGGGTTGGCTTGGTCGGATTTATGTTCCGTGTCCCCGACTGAAAATGAGTTAGGTTACTAAGTGGGAAGACTCTAAATACGAATGTTTTTAATGAATGTATATTTAAAACTATGCTGGCTAGACCCAGCCACAAACCAGTCGTGAGACTGGACACTGCAGAAATTTGTTCTCACATTTACAGACTATTATTGGTTTATTTAGATTAAGGGTATGTCAACCGTTACGTCATAATGCCCCACTCTAGCCTAGGGGATTTAAGGCGGAGTGCTGGTCAGAATCAGCCACGGGTAAGACCTCGTTCTCATTACTGGAGTTAAAGCAACTCGGGTTGAACGGGTTGAATCTGTAATTGCCCACACACGAGCATTATGCTTATGTGGGCTTCTCAAATGATAATGCATTTATAGAATTTTATTTCATTACTATTGTCATTTCACTCATAGATTATTTTGTTTCATCATTCATTATTGTTATTATTTTGACCTCAACTATGAGCTTTTATTGTACTGATTAACTTGTGTTATAAATAAGCCATGTAACCAATGTAATAAGCATTTTCTTGTGAATAAACATTTTTCTGATTGATTGATTGAGTTGCCAACCTGCGTTTTAATTGAACTTATAATACCGTCGTAAGTTTAGTAGTTCGCAACCTTACACATGGAGCGCTGTAGAAGGCAGGCTTTTAAATTTATTTTGTATTTCAGGCTGGCCAAGTATTTTAATAAGGAGTGACGTTTCCTCGTCGGAAAATGCGGCTTTTATTAACTTACTTAAAACAAACTGCAAACAGACGTAGGCCTAGCGTCGGACAACATCAAATTTACGACAAAGTTTTGAGGTTATGTTGACTTACCAGGGTTGGCGACCAAAAGCGCTGTTCACACTGACTAGCGTAGCAAAGTAACGCGAGTAACTCGGAGTTCGGACGCGGGTTGAAAATGCAACCTTCGTAGCAGCCTGCGATCGTTCCACACGGGGAAATTAACCCACGTAACCCACCAACCCGCGTTAAACGCTAGTAATGAGAACGAGGTCTAAGTTGCAAGAGGAATGGGGAGTTCTCACGTCGCGGTCGTCATCGCCTTCGTCATCGTTTCTTGTGTCATCGCCGTCGGGGAGGTCGTCAAAGGAAAGGAGAAGGGTCCCTGACGACGAATGCCAGAGCTCACCTCTAGTTTCGGAGATTAATATACTTCTTTACGTACTAACTGATGTTTGCGAGTTGAACTTAATCTTTTCTCGCCTTTCACGATTAACAGAGCCATGCTCTGGGCTAAATTCTACCCTGGGCCCTAATGGGGTTTATCAAAATTAAACCAAGATGCTGACATACATAAATCGTGATACTAAATATCCGACAATCCAGTTCAGATCCTGGCGTTCAAGATTAGGTCTACCTATAGTCAAGTAAAATAATTAAGTTGTTTTTAGTTTATTTGCACTAAGGGCGTGTCAACCGATAGGTAAAATTGCACCTCTCTATCCTTGGCCCATGTGATATGGGGAGGAGAACCCATGCTGGTCAGAACCAGCCATTGGTAAGGGGAGTAAGGGGGGTTTCTTATATTTCGCGGTCGTCAGTGTCTTTGTCATCGTTCGTTGTGTCATTGTCATCGTCGTCGGGGAGGTCGTCATGGGAATGGTAAGGGGTCCCCGACTACGATTACCATAGCTCGCGTCAAGTTTCTGGGTGAACTGTTACTCGTACAGAAATGAAAGGATCCGTAGACACCAGAGAGTTGAACCACTTTTGGCAAAAGTAGGTCTTATGTGATATCTAAATAGGACAACGTGATATACTTGGGCACTAAACCGGAGAGGTCTTAACCGTCTTATTGCACCGCATGTGACATCATTTTAATGTTTTCTTACTTTAAAAAAAATTATAAATACGGTAGACGTTATATTAATTTTGATTTATTTAAAAGTGAAATATGTTAGATACATATTACTTATGGTATAACAATTTTACTTTAAATAACTTTTTTTTAGTTTGTCGACGACGTTGGATAGGTGCGCAAGGCATCATATTATTTGGTACATTCAGAATGTGACGTTGCATCGATGTCGGCTACCAGTGTTAGAATACGAGGCACGAGTTAGGGAAACAACATAATGATGCACGGTTAGAGGTACATCACACGTGTCACGTGATAGGTGCGCAAGGCATCATATTATTTGGTACATTCAGAATGTGACGTTGCATGGATGTCGGCTACCAGTGTTAGAATACGAGGCACGAGTTTGGGAAACAACATAATGATGCACGGTTAGAGGTACATCACACGCGTCACGTGATCCATGAGATCCACAAGATCAACACAAGATCAACAAGAACCACAAACGAATATCGAAATACACGACGTGACAAACTAGGGCGCTTCAACCGGTTAGGTCAGATTGCGCCGCCTGTGATAATGAGAGTTGATGAGATGAATTAATAGTGTGTTTGATTTTTAGATTGTTTTCTAAGTGTATATATAACAAAATAAAATGATGATGATAGTAATAGCAATACAAAATTTATTTATGTGAATGAAAATAAGTTAATTAAAGAAATGTGTATGATGTGAATAGATTACTTTTGATTGGCACTACTTTTGATTGGCACCTTCATCAATAAAGTTTGTAAATCCTGGACCGGTGTGACAGTATATTCTTACTCATAGCCGGTCATTACTACGTCCCGCACTTTGCGGGGAGACCGGTTAGGTTCGGGGTTAGGTTTAGGGTAGGAGCCTCGAGCGAACTCGTACAGTAGTAAGGTCCCGCCGGGGTGAAGATATTCCATTACACCGGCACCTCCACTATCATTTCAAAATTAGTCTTTTGCTAGGAAAAAAGTTTATATTATTTTTGACAAATATATCTTAAAGCCAAGAAAAAATTTCCGGACCACATTTTGGTTTTGGTTTATTTGGATTAAGGACGCGTCAACCGTTAGGTCATAATGCACCACTCTGGCCTAAGGGGGTGGGGAGGAGGGGCCAATGCTGGTCAGAACCTGCCACGGGTTAGGGGAGGAAGGGGGGTTTCTCACGTCGCGGTCGTCATCGTCTTTGTGCATCGTTCGTTGTGTCTTTGTCATCGTCGCCGGAAGGTCGTTAGGGAAGGGAGAGAGGCTCCCGCCGACCAATGCCCGAGCTCGCCTCTTGTTAGAGTCAAAGGCTCCCCTACTACTTAATGTTCGCGAGTTGAACTTTTTCTCTTTTCTCGCCTTCTACGACTAGCAGAGCTGATCATAGACACATTCTATCCCAGGCCCAGACGGGCGGGGTCTCTGTGTTGGTCATCACCTGTGGAGTCATCGTCGTCTACGTCTAGGCGGGAGTCAAGGGGGGGGGACCCGACGACCACTGCCAGAGCCAGAGAGATGGACTTTGCCTCTGTCCTCGTCTTACACTATCAGCATAAGAATACTAATGTTGAGTTCAACCCCCTGCCCAGACGGAGAGGACGCGAAGAAGGTCATGGGTTCGAAGCCCGCTATAAGTAGGAGCTTATAATCAACGATAAGGACTTGAGCCGAGGTGAGAAACTAGGGCGCTTCAACCGGTTAGGTCATATTGCGCCGCCTGTGATATTGAAAGTTGATTAGATGAGTTAATGCAGGTGTGATTGATTATAAGATGGTTTTCTAAGTGTATAGGCCTATATAACAAAATAAAATGTTGATGATGATAGTAATAGCAAAACAAAAGCTATTTATGTGTATGAAAATAAAGAAATGAAAAAAATGTGAATGATGTCTATTAAATTTTGTTGAATATATTATTACTTTTGATGATTTAGACCGTAGAATAACGACGACGTTGAAAAATAGGGCCCATCAACCAGGTGGGTCATATACTACATCATGTGATATTGTTAGCTGACAGATTTATTTTGTTGTTTTGTGAGTTTTGTTGCTTTCTCAAAATAAAAAGCTGTAAGTTATGACAAAATAAATAACTAATTTATTTTTTCCCGCACGCACGATTACCAAACATGTCTTCCCAGGAGTAGCTCACTTGAACGTAGCTGTTATCGCATTGGATTCATTAATAAATTTATTGCCATTAAGTGCCTTTTACGATTAACAGTCATCATCAAGGCCAATTCTACCCCGGGCACAGACGGGTGTTATCCCATGAGTAAGTCCAGCTTCTAACGTAAGTCTCACTGTGAAGCTAGGTCGTACCAACGAGAGAGTCCACCTCCTCTCCCTCATCGGCTGATACATATCGACGTGCATTCACTTGTCCGTGTAGCATGTACGCCTCATTAGTATAGAGTGCATCGCTTCAAGGTGTATTTATTAATCTCTCTTGATACGTTAACTTGTGAAACTTACATGTAATTATAATCAGGTTCAAAGAAAACTATGACTTTAATGAGAAACTAGGGCGTTTCAACCGGTTACGTTATATTGCGCCGCCTATGATAATGAAAGTTTATGAAATTAGTTTGTGGTGTGATTCTTTCTGTGATTCTTAATTTTTGGTTTATTTGGATTAAGACGCGTCAACCGTTTGGTCATAATGCACCACTCTAGCCTAAGGAATATGGTGAGAAGGGGCTAATGCTGGCCAGAAGCAGCCACAGGTTGGGGTTGGAATGGGGGTTCTCACATCGTGGTCATAGTTTTGTCATAGCTCTTGTTGTCATTGTCGTAGTCGTCGGGGAGGTCATCATGGGTATAGATACAGGTCCCCGACAACGACTGACAGAGTTTGCCTCTAGTTTAGGAAAGTTATTATATTCTCCTACTGAAACCCACCAGTCAATTAAAGCCCCTAGTTGGACTACAGTTGAAGCCTACCGCTCCGATACCTCTGTTGGACAGCGTCACTGGGACACCCCCACCCCCCACGAAATACAAGGTTACCAATCAAAAACAATTAACTTACTTTGCCATTGTCTAGCTGCAGTCGTAGAGCTAGAGACTCTGTATTTAAATTCAATTCATTCTAAAAGTAGGAGAAGATGCAAAGTTCAAAGGTGACAAAGATTGTAACATCGTCGCGATTATATATCCGATGCGAAGTGTGTGAGGCAAAGTGTCATTGAAGTCACAGTCGTCGTTTGGCACACCATGATCATAATTGATTATCTGCAATCATTGATTGAAAGTTCGACTATCAATATCTTGTAGTGTTTAAGTAAACTGCTACTGGAGCACCACTTCCGGAGCACAGTATGCGCGTTTCATTCAAACATCCATAAGAAACCAAATTAAATTT
>JAMZAV010003591.1:0-62158 GCA_024449915.1 Sweltsa coloradensis
TCACTAAAATTTTTCAAAAATTTATTAAACAAAATTCAAACTTGTTTAAAAATTTGCAATTTTATAGCCTAGGTCTATTCAATCATATATAACTACAAAATAATGGTATAAATAATAAAAACTAATACTTCCCTTCAATGTCACTTGTAGTACGTCACTAGTAGATCAAGATGCAGTCAAAATTTGAGATGGAATGCTTGTATTTCAGCGGCAATAGAAATTTAACCAGCAACTTAAATCTCAAAGCGTGACTAGCTTGTAACCCCAACAATGTTGGGGTTTATTATTATTATTATTATTATTATTATTATTATTATTATTATTATTATTATTATTATTATTATTATAGAAATCAAATATTTTACGAGTCATTTCGGTGTGTTCTTTTTTTTATTAAATTCCCTGACGTTTCGATACGTCTGTGCGTATCATCATCTGAGGCAACACTGAAAACTTTACATTTGAGATTGTTTTTTTTTTGGAAATTCTTTGCTTCTTCTTTGGCTCTGTTTTTCATTGTCCAAAGAACTAGAAACATCTTGACTTCCTTGATGCTGTTGCTGCTGCTGCGCTGCTTTGTTGTTGTGGCAGTGGTGGTGGTGGTGGTGGTGGTTGTTGTTGTTGTTGTTTTTGTTGTTGTTGGGTTGTTGTTGTTGCCCGTCTTGAGAGTAGTTTCCCTAAAAACGAACACAGCGAAATGACTCGTAAAATATTTGATTTCTATAATATTTCGGGCTGTGAAAGCATCAAGCAAGAAATTATTATTTTTATTATTATTATTATTATGATTATTTTTATTATTTTTATTTTTATTATTATTATTATTTTGATTCATAGCAGTTGTCGAAAAAGTTTGTCCCGACTGGGGTTCGAACCCAGAACCTCCGGCTTAACGTGCCATAGCTCTACTAATTAAGCTACCGAGCCCAAGATCGCATAGATAAATCCAGTCACATCTCATCTCCCATGAGTTGGGTAGTATGAATATAAAGTTTTTGAGCATAAGCCCGCTTTAAGGACATAGTTATTGATTCATAGCAGTTGTCGTAAAAGTTTGCCCCGATAAAATTCGTCCCAGCAGGTAGTGGCGAAGTTTCATCGGATTTTGGCTGAAACGTAGACCGAAAGTAATTTGAGAACAGGTGGCAACACGCGTCGATACCAGAAGCTTTGCTCCCATTGTGTTCTACCTCAATTGGTATCCGTTTAGATTTGTTTTACGCCTGATGTACCCCTAAAGTAAGTTCGGATTTTTGGACACTGTAGGGTCGACTTTGGTTAAATATGATTTACGTTTCAGTTCAAGGAGCTTTTTAAATGTTGTTCTTTTCTGTCGGAATTCAACTCTATGGCATGGCTGTTTGGTCCATTTCCATAGCCTGAAAGCACGGTTTTTATTCTTCAGTTCACGAACGACGTCACGGTCAAACCAGGCAGGATGTTTCATTGCGTTTATTTTGATAGTAGGAACAGAGTCTATTATCGCGAAATCCAACAAAGCATAAAACGTATCACATTTCATTTACATCATCAGTCTCGTTCATACATTTCCACTGAGAGTTCCACAACAGGTTATTTAGTTTTGTTAGATCGGCCTTGTGAGTGTAATAACGCTTATTCGGTGCATTGAAATGACAAGTGGTCTGACTGAACAGCTGCTTCCGTTTGACTGACCGTCACAGAGAAATCAGCGTTGTTTGTAAATAGCAGGTCCAGGTAGTTTGTTTGTCTAGTAGGAAAATGTTCCTGCTGCTGTAGGTCAAGTTCGCCTAGAATATCAATGAAGTCGGTTGCCACTTTTTTGTTGGTAACACCACTTTACATTGGCGACAATATTTCGGGACAGTCGGCGCAGGGTTACCAGTGGATGTCTGGGAAGTTAAAATCTCCACTGAGCACAATGTTGTCTTGAGGGCGAGCGAGACGCTCAATACGAGACACTGACAGGTGAAGTTCCTCTACAGCAGTGGCCGGTGGTTTAGGCGGGAGATAGGCACATCCAACATATAGGTTGCAGTTTAGAGACAGGGAGACTTCAACCCATACAATCTCGTTGTTAACATTAATAGCCTCTTCTATGCGACGGCACCTTAGCTTGCTGCTGACAGCTGTGAGGACCCCTCCCCAGGTACGCCCACCCCCTTGGTGGATCTTCGCTAAGTGTCCGCCATGAAGCTGCCTGTCTTGCCGATGCACAGTGTATTGGCTACAGTCGAGAATTTCATTTTCTAGGATGTTTTCATGGAGCCAGGTGTCAGTCACGCACACGATATCTACCTCACTGTTCTTAGCGAAGTGCTTGTTGAAGTCTGCTAGCTTTTCGGCACCATCGATACTCCTAGCATTCATAAAGAACAGTGTTACACCGTCATCAGCACCCGCGCGTAGATGGTTGTCTGCTCTCACATCACACTTTGACCCTGGATTTAAGCTTACGTCACCTGACAGTCCAATGAGAAGCATGGCAACCGCGCCCAATGTGTTGGAATCGCACGGCACGTGTTGTGATGGCTACGACCCTTCTTGTTCTTGGACCGGTCCATTTACTTTCATGGCCTTGAACGGGAGAGGAACCATGTAGTGAACAACCCGACGCGAAACTGAGGCACATGGTAAAGGATGAAATGTTACATTTAGTGCTTGCCATTAGATGTTCGACGGGCAATCCATAGAAGCGACAGTGCACTAAAACTTTACTTACATTCTGATGCGGTTATAATTTATGTAACACGAGTTTTACGAGACAAAATAAAATGGTCATATTTCGATCATGAGGGTACAAATCACGTAAAACAAACACACATATCGAGGGTAAAGAAACCAAAACCTTCTATCTGCCAAAAAGCAAATTGTTCAGGAGAGCATTAAAACTGATTTTAAAAAAGTAACCAGTTGGCGGTGGCAGATAGGAGAATTGATGTAAGGTAGTACTATAGTCTCTTTGGAGATGTTTAAGCATTGTTAGATAGGAGCTATTAGCACCAAAAAATTCGAAATAATTTTCTGTATCCATAGACACCAACATCTCATTTTGGCGGGAAAATGGCAGATATAAGGTATTGGTTCTTCCCCCCATCGATATATAAGCTAGAGGTTTTTATTATAAAGTATTATTAAGCACTTACATAGTTATGTGGTATCAGCTTGACGCCATTCTTAGGCTGCTCTCTCGGCCTTTAAACATACTAGACCTGAATACTACATCTCCTTTACTTTATGTTGAAGACAACCGGGAAATAGATAAGCCTACTAGAAATCAATAGAACAAACATAAAGGTGACAATAGGGCCCAAATGTCTTTTACACAAAAGGGGATTTACTTCAATCCAAAATTATTTTTTTTTCATTACTGCTAACACTAATCTCTATATCTAGCTGGCAATCTGATTTTCTCTGAGGTCTTGGAGATTTTGTCTTGCTCTCTTGAATTTGTTGACTGCACTCTGGCCCTGCTGACTTTGTGAGTGATTCGGGTTCAACCGGCATCTGCGGCAGGAACCCCTCGGGCAGCTTGATGTCAAGTGGAGGATTTCGCGGAAAACCGAAGATCTCTTCTGTTGCTCCTATACTCGGTCTGGTCAGCTGTAGTCACGTTGTAGGAACGAGGCAAGCAATGTGATGCTGTCACTTGAGCCTCATTCCATTCACCTCTCCGTTGAATTAATACACTATCTCCGATGGTGGGGGGTGTAAGTCCCTTTGCTGTTGATCTTAGTACTTCTCTTGTAGGTCTGGTTTTGCTTGTATTTTAGGTACGACACCCCCTTCCACATGAGGTTTTAAGACTCTAGTAGTAACTGGCAATTTTGTTCGAAGTCTGCGACTCATTAGTAACTGAGCTGGTGATTTATCGATCTTCGAAGGAGTGTTTCGATATACAAGCAGAGCAGTGTGCACATCGGTATTTTCGTGATGCGCTTTCTTCAGAATATTTTCGCAATTTGAACTCCCCTCTCCGCCATGCCATTTGATTTGCGTATGTTGGGCTGTAGGTTTTGATACGAAGTCCCATTCTTCAGCAAACTTGCGAAATTCCATACTCCCGTATGGCACATTGTCGGAAATAAATGTTTCCGGAATACCGTTCCTGGAAAAGATTTCCTTCAGCCTGCAGATAACCTCTTTAGCAGTTTTCTCTTTCATTCGAACTAACTCCAACCAATTAGAATAGTAGTCGATTACAACTAGGTAGTTCTGAGAATTAAACTCTAGGGAAAGTCTGATGCCACCTTTTTGCCAAGGTCGCTCAGGTATTTCATGGGGTTGGAGCGGCTCTCTTTAAGTTTTTGTTCTGGAATCTTTCACAGACGTGGCATTTGCTCAAAATCTTCAATCTGCTGCGTCATTCCCCGGCCAGTACATTATGCTGCGAGCCTTGATCTTACCCTTTTTTAATTCCCTGATGTCCTCGTGGATGATTTCAACCAATCTTTTCCGCATTGATCCGGGAATCAGTTATCTTTCTCCAACAAACAGCAACCCTTTGACACTGACAGATACATTTTGAATTTCCAATATGGTCGTACGCTACAGGTACTTGATTAATCCGGTCTGGCCCCCCTTTTTGGTGAAGCAGTTTTATTTCTTGCATTGTGGGTCCATTTCAGTATCTTTCCCGTATTTCTCTCTTCTTCTGTGGGCTAATTGCCAAATGCTTTTGTACTGAGTGCACTGCTGCAACTAGTATCGGGTCATCCCTGACAGGGTCATGTTGGAAAGCTCTCGACAGAGTATCAGCCAAGAACATTTACTTTCCTGGTACGTAGATAACTTCCAAGTCATAACGTAATAGTTTCAATAGCATTCGCTGCAGCCGGCATGTTACTTTGCTGACTTCCTTTTTTACAATGGTCAATAATGGCTTGTGATCGGTTTGGATAGTAGTTTTCAGACCGTATACATACTGATGAAATTTATCGACTGCATAGACTATCCCAATAGTTCCTTCTCTATAGGTGCATACCTCTTCTCTGTTGTAGTCAATGTTCTGGAAGCATATGCAATCGGATGTTGAACTTGCATCAGGCAGGCTCCAATTCCATCCTTGGATGCATCTGTTTGTACAACAATTGGTTAATTTACATTGAAGTATGCCAATACTGGAGCTTGACATAACTTCTCTTTTAGAACTTTGACTGTCTTACTGTGTTCTTCTGTCCAGTTCCATTCGACATCATTACGAATTAAATTTCGTAGTGGTGCATTGCTCTCTGACAACTTGGGAATACACCGTGACAGGTAGTCACCATTCCAAGAAATTGTCGCAATTCTTCTTTTGATTTAGGGTTTGTCCATATTTAGTATGGCTTTCACCTTGTTCATGTCAGGTTTTAAACCATCTGCACTTATAGTTTGTCCAACGTACAGTACTTCATTTACTTTAAGCTGAAGCTTTTCAAGATTAAACTTCACATTGTTTCAACTGCACGCTGCAACATTTTCCTAAGTATTTCGTCAGTTTTTCTACTGAACTTGCAGCAACGATCAGGATCGAATACTATTGCACACCATCGAATTCCAAATATCTTTTTACTTTCTTTGAAATATTAGGGGCGGATTTAATTTCCCAAAACGGTAATTTTTTTGAATTATTCTTCCAAAAGGTGGGGAAAAAAGTCACCTTTCAAAAACTTTCATCGCCTTTTGATTTCCCAAAACCATCTTCAGTCCAGGATTGAGAACAGGATTTCCCATTCTTTTTTTATAGCGACGTTTCTGCTGTGGGAAATCTGTAAATGTTTCTTTTTGAAGCCGGTTAAAAACTTAGCCCCTATACGGGGGACAGAGCGCGCGCCTATACCGCCGTTGCAGGGGTTTTGAAGCCGGGGGGGGGGAAAACAAAGAGAGTGAGAGAGAGGGAGAGTTTTCGGAAGTGGGTTTGGGGGGAAAAGAAGAGCTTTTAAAGCCCATTTGAACGTACAGTAATTTCGCGTATAGAAGTAGTGAATCTCTCGATTTCGACAATGTGAGGTTTTTTTAAAATGTATTATGCATATTTTTTCCATGGGACAAAAACATAAAAAGAAGTTTTTAAATTTATTTTTAACCATATTCCATAAAAAATTTATTTTCTAGGGTTTTTGGGCGGAAATATGCCGTTTTTAACATCTTCATCATATACATCGTAGCCTACTATATTTTATTTTATTTACGGGGAGGAAATGTTTTTTTCAAAAAGGGGTATTACCTTTCACCCACCAAACTCAAAAAATTTTTTCATTTGACTAATAGTTATAAATTTTAAAAAACAGAACAAATGTTGGTCCACCTTTTACCGAAATTTCCTTTGGGTTTAATTTCGATCTAAAAAGCCCGGTAATTTCACAAAAAGAAATAAAAAAGGGGACGACCTTTGAGCCCCGTGACCTTAGAGGTTTTGGTAAAAAAATTGGCCGTCATTGACGTAGGTATACTCAGCTACTTGTCGGAAATTTTACGAAATTTTTGAGGGGTTTTGGTAAAATATGTTATTCCCAAAGAGAAGGTAAAATTTTCGGAACGATATTTTTGGGTGTTAAGAGGTATATTATTCTTTTTCAAGTTTCTAAATGACATTGAGATTGGTAAGCTGTAGTAATAGTTAGTCTAGTAAAACAAAAAAAAGAAAGGTTTTGAAGGGAATTCTCCAAAATAAAATTTTTCTCAAATTTCAGAAAAAAAAAGCTTTTAAAACATCGTGTTTTCAGGGTTTTAAAATAAAATTAATTTGTAAACAGTGTCATTTATTTTTGAACCTTTGGTGCCTATTAAAAAAAAAAAAAAAATCTATCAAAAACCCAAGATGACATAATTTTTATGGAACCCCTTTTAAAATAGGGTTCATGGGGGAATGGCTGAAAAGTAGTGAAGTTTTTATATAGAACAGAATTTTGTAACACTTAAAAAGTTAAATTAATTAATATTTTTATTTTGATAAAGGTGCCCATTATGCAAGTGAGGTTGTTTGTTGAGGAATAGGGGGGGGGGGGGGGGGGGGGGGGGGGGGGTAATCAGAGTCACCATTCTCAAAAAACACTTGTTTTTGTTTTGGGTGTATGAGGGCATACAAAAAAAATAGTAGAAGAATATTGGCCGACTTTTTTAAAGGAAAAAAGGCCTTGTTTTTATCCAAATATAACAATTTTTGTGAAAAAAAGTTCAAAAAAAATTTTGCTATGAATACGAAATGATATTTTGCCCCTTAGTTAGCTAAAAAAAAAGAAACACAACAATCATTTTTACATTATAGTATTTTTTTAATAATAAAACCAAATCGCCTTCAAAAGCCATTATACCAGAAGTATAAGGCATTTATGTTCAGACAGGCCATGTGCTTTCTCAGGTCTTATCACTTGAAATATATATTTTTGGGAAAATAGCCACAATAATAATCTGAAGTAAAATAGGTTACATTTCGAAAAAAAATTCAACAAAATATTTGCAGTGGAAATGAAAACCACTTGTTTTTACAGCTTTTTACTGATCTTTGCAACAGTCAAACGCAGGGCCGCGATTTTTTGCCACCACCCCGTTCTTGGAATGGCCCCAGGTCGGCTTCACGAATATTGCCCCGCTTTTCCGCTACCCCAAGGGAAGATGGTCTAAGGGTTCAAACTTTGGATTAGGCACAACCTAATATTACCATTTTCTTTCCAGCAATAAACTAGGCTGTTAACCCACTCCGTTTTGGTGTTCAAATTTTTTTACGACTCCTGTTTTCTCCCGTTTGTCAAGTTTCCTTCAGTTTTGGTTGAAGCCCATATGGCCCTTTGGGAGCATGTATTTTGGATTACGGTGGGCCACTTTCCCTGTGATATTCAAAAAGGTATTTACCCAGTCCATAAAAAAAACATTTATACTTTCAACTACTCTTCTTTTGTCAATCACTTTTTAAACTGCTTTACCCTTCTGACTAGATCCAGCTTTATACATGCTTCCAATCCCCAACAAAGGTTGAGATGTCACCCCAGCTACCCGAACGTTATTTCTATCTTTGTTCTTTTCTTTTTAGCATTTTAATCTACCCGGGCCCATTGGCTTAATCTTTTGGTTTCCCCCAACCCGATAACCCCATGTTTTTTGAGGACATCGTCCAAGTGTTTTCTTCAACTTTTAAGAACCTTGTTTGGAACACGTTTACCTCAGCGCCGATCTAATTTTTAAATTTACTGTCGGCCACCATATTTATATCACACACCAGTCACTTCATGAAAGCCCCCAACATGCTTAACTTCACGATGACATATTCATATTGGTCAATGCGTTTGTTAACTGTCTGCCCTTAGGGTTTTTAACTTTTTTCCCTTTTTTACACACGCTGCAAAGTGATTTTTTCCCAAGGCAGTTGTGAATTCCTTTCCCTACGCAGGACAGGTCTTATTTTTTGAGTGTTCCACAATACTTGCAGTTTCGTTTTGGGGCTGTCTGTGACTCCCTTTTCTGATGCTTTAGGGTTCCCTTGCTTTTAAGACTTCTTTTGTTTGTCCAATTTGTCTTTGTTTGACTGTGTTAACTTCTAACTCTTCTCCTTGTAATTTTTTACTTGGCAGTTATAAGCTCAGTGCTCAAAACCCTATTGTATGTTTTGGGGTAGTTTCTACCCTTTTTAGGGGGCTACAGGCTGTTTTTTTTGCCCAAATGATTTGGAATCGTTTGTTGACAGTAATGATGATTGAGACACTTCATGTAACAAGTTAAGTTATTATAACATGGTCGGAAGGTGCAGAGTGGCGATTACATAATTCTATTGGGAACATGAAAGTTATTGTTTTAATAGAAAAGAATGCAGACCTTTCAATAACATAAGATTGCCGAGTAGTGGTGACGAGGTTGAGGGGAAGGGACTTAGGCCCTAGAGACGTACAGACTGGAGCCCTGGAGGGGGAAAGTCGAGAAGAGTCTAGGGGAAGCTTCTTGGTGGGCGATGTACGATCTGATTGGGGAGTTACATTCTGACCAGCAAACACACAAGTTGTCTCCGGGGAAGAGTTAAAGGTGTTTCCGTCGAGGGCATTAATAACGTTGGGTAATAAATGGAGTTGGACATAAAGAACTGAAGGAAGAACAACAAGAGAGCGAGTCAGGAGTGCCAGGAGTCCGGGCGAGACCGAGAGGCGGCAGCCGACCCAAGTGGCGAAGAGAGAAGACCTGGGGCGAGTCGTCCAGGGGTCTGGGTTCGAGACATCGTCACTGACATACCAGGGTCCAAATGGAATAGTGTAAGCTAAATGATTTCATTACAGTAACGCCAGTAAAGTCAGGGGACACGAACTCACGTTCAGTCGGGTAGGATGCATGCACCCAGCTGATAGGCAAGATTAGGTTATCAAATTGTTAAATACATGTGCTCCTCTTTTGTTGAAAACCATGTTCTTGTTCATGTTAAACCTCCTAATACATGTCCTAGAAGTCATCACCCGTTTATACCTATCGATCTCGGTCACCGTTGGGAAGATTAGCCTGTGTAACAAATAACAGCTACGTTTCCCCAAAACAACAGTTACTTTGGTAAATAACATCCATACCAAAGGGCTAATCAACCTCTCAACGTGGGCAATATCTGCAGCATTCTCAAGACTTATGTTTTTCTTCTCAAGCATTCTCTTTTCTGCATTCCCTGTCTCTTATTTTCATATAAGACGATCTCTTATAATACTATCTCTTCTATCACCAAAATCGCAGCTTATTGCTTTGGTTTTTAGGTTGGTGAGAAACGTTTCGAAGGATTCACCTTCCATTTGCTTAACCGTGAAGAAATAAAATCTTTCTACAGCTAAGTTTAACTGTGGAATGCAATAATCTTCAAACTTCTTCATAACCTCAAGAAATACATCTTTATCAGTTTGTTCAGTAAACTCAAAATTTTCAAATATTTCTTGGGCACCCTCCCCTAAGAGGTTCAAGAGAATTGCTATTTTTCTCTTGTCTGACACTTTTTGTCTAGTCTTACCCTTTTCAGTTGTAATTTCCTCTGAAAATCCTGCAGCTTCCATGTAGATTAAGAACTCTGCTTTCCATTTCTTCCAGTTTATACTCTCCCCTCTCAACTGCAATGGTTGAGGCGGGCGAAAAACAGCAGGTTCCATTTAGCGGACTTATTTTTACAGTTGGTAACAACACTATCAATTCTAGCTGATTTCAATAATGTTGGGTTGGTACTACTGGCGTACCACTTGTTTATGCAACACTTGCACTGCCTTGTTGTTCACAGCCATCCTGGTCCTTTTTGTGCATTTTAAAATTCATTGTTTATTGCTCACCGCCTTCCTAATACTTTTGTATCAATTTCTTTGGTGTTGAAAAAGGACGCTATGTTTCTTTGTTTTCAACAATGTTTATCATAAAACTGAAATTACTTACTGCATCGGCCATTCTTTATGGCCCTAGTGTTATTCTCTGTTAACTTTCGATAAGTTATTAAAAAATACAGTGTTTTTACTTTGATTTGCCATTCAAAGTGTGTGTTATTGTGTCCGTGGATCGCTGAACCAGGGCCTTCATTTACAGTCCACTCTTTTGGTTATCTTTAACATGGTCCCCCATTCACTCCAGAGTTTCATTTTCATCTTAGTATCACCCATTCATCTCTTGCCCCAACATAATTTGGTCCCATCCGGGCGGTATACAATCAACATGGTTCCACGGGGAAAATTTTAAATCGGCTTTCGCAAGTAATCGTTTGGGTCGGCGACTTCAAAAACGCAGTTTGAACGTCTGGGCCCCTACCGACGGAGCAAGAGTCTTCTCACGGGCCCCAGCAGCAGCTGAAGTACGGCGTCATCAGGACATCTTCAAGCCCCAGTGGGCGGACGCGTGTCTTCCAGTGGCAACATCATCACAATTCAGATAAGCTATCTGCTGTACCTTCATAATAGCCTATTACTATACTTTTATTGATCTTCAATAACTTCCATCATGCAAGCGAAAGAGAGAAGTGATTTAATTAAACGTCGTGGAATAATCAAAGCTCGGCTCACAGCATACACACGTTTATAAACGATGTCAATAACCACTCAAATCTGAGTGCAATCAGAGTTAGGTCAGAAAACTCTTATTTATTTGGGATCAGTTCGAGGAAATACATCACGTCTTAAAATAGAAGACACAAATAAACGATTCGAATCATGAAACCTACAGAACAGATTTGAATTTTATACTTTTAGGCTTATGCTAATCAATCACATACTCACCCCAAACCCATGGTACTATTGATACCCCATCAAGTCAGGGTTTTCTGGCAACGGGTCGCTTCTTAGCACTCATAACAACAATCTGATCAAATTCCGGGTTAAATTTACCACAATTCCGGGTTTGATACAGTCTTTGGTCCAATTAAAAGACACCTACTTTCGCGCTCATACATGAGAAAAACTTCTCTTACGGACATTCACAAATTCCATTATCTGTTGTCTTCATTACGTAATGATCTACTACATTTAATCAAGAATTGTCCTTGTCGTCTGCTAAACTTACCATAGCATGGAACTTGATTCTAAAAAGTATGAAAACAAAAAATTAATATCTCAGAAAACACATCAATGCTCTTCTCGATCTGCCACATGTGCGAGCAAACTCGGCTCACGATCTTCGCCAATTAGTTAACGAAGAAACCCAAGCAATCTAAATGCTATCAAGGGCTCTCAATCTGAGTGTTGAAATTGTAGAAATCTTACTTATTCAACTTACCCTTGGCAGATTAGACATACACACCAGGCCGGGAATTTGAAACAACACAACATGCAGACTCAGAGTTTCCTTCATTTAAAGAAATTATGCGATTTCCTTGACAAGAGGTCACAGACATTCGAGCTTACTCAGTCCAAGTCTGACAATTCTCAAACTAAAAAACAGGTCTACAAAAGATACTTACCAGTCTAAGCATACTTTATGTTTCCACAAAGCCAATAAGTGTTTGCATTGTAACAATGCCCATTATTTGTACAATTGTAAATCATTCGTAATCTGCCATTGTCTGACAGGTGGCATGTAATCAAATCTAAAAAAGCTTGTGCAATTGTTTTGCTCCCCAATCATCAAGCCATGCATGCAAAGCTCGTAGCTACTGAAAAGTGTGGTTTCTATGCACAGCCGTTACTTCACGATTCTACAGAAGGTCTACTCATAAAGGGTCAGATGCAGCGACAACGTCAGCACACTGATAGTTCAGTGCAAGAAACTAGCCATCCTAAGTACTATTCACTCGGAAAAAAATTACGAATACAGGTACTTACTGTTCGTACAAGACAAAGCCTATTCAACAAGTATTATTGGCCACAGCTCAGGTATACGTTCAGGATAAGTTTCGTAATTTAATCAAATGTCGAGCTTTACTGGATCAGCAAGCCAAGCATCATTCATCACACTTGACTTAGCTAATAAACTTCAATTAAAAAGGAAGTAAATCATACACCCATACAAGGTGTTAACAACACAACATCGACAACTACGCACAGTGTCAACATATCAGTCAAATCTATGGTTACTGATTATATTACACATTTGAATTGTTTTATTCTCCCAAAAATCACTGGCAGCCTCCCGTCGTTTCCGATTGACTACAGCACTTGGAACTTTCCCTCGTGATATTCAACTAGCAGATTCCGAATTCGATCAACCAGGTGGAGTCGAACTGCTGATCGGCGCAGAACTTTACTACGATCTTCTCCGACAGAATTCCTATCTCGTCCGGGGTTTCCACACTTCAAGATACGAAGCTGGTTGGATCATCGGTGGAAGGAAGCCATTTTCGACTACTGATCACTCTCCGCTACCCACACACAGTTTATTCATTAGTAATGAAACCATTGATCATCAACTCAAGGGGCTTTGGGAAATAGAAGAAATCCCAAAATTTATCGCCACTAAGAAGAAAAAGAATGTGAAACACATTTCTTAAACAATACAAACCGTAACTCCGAAGGGAAATCATTGTTCGTCTTCCCGCTTAAGGAAAACAGGAGTGAACTAGGTGATTCCAGATTCCAAGCGCTGCGACGACTGCAGCAGTTAAAACGTCGTCTTAAGGCGAATATCAATGTCAGAGAAGAATACAATTCTTTTCTACGAGAAAATCGTGAACTTGGACACATGCAACGAGTCGACAACGCTGTCGACACATCTGATAAGTGCTACTAACCTGCCACATCATGCAGTATTCAAGGAAAACTACTACTACTCACATACGTGTGTTTCGATGGGTCAGCAAAATCCAGCACTGGGGCAGTCAATAAAAGATTTATTGCAACTCGGTCCCACAAACAAGACGTTATATGCTCAATTATTTTTACGGTTCAGAACACATCTAATAGCATTCACTGCCGACATTGCTAAGTGTATAGACAATTAATACGAATGCATCCCAGCGATTTTAACTTACAACGCATATTATGGAGAGAACCATGGATGAACCTGTTCAGGAATACCAATTTAAATACAGTAACATACGGCACAAAACAGCACCATTTCTAGCTACACGTGCCTACATCCACTTAGCAACCTGGAAGCTGAAAGATATCCCAGCGCATCTTTTTTTTTAAAAAACGATTTCTACGTAGACGACGTCTATCAGGTTTAGATAATCTGGAAGATGCTCTACAACTCCCGCAAGATTGCGATCTCTGCTTTCCAGTGGGGGGTTCCCACTACGTAAGTGGTGTTTAAACCATTCGGCTCTTTTTAAGGCTGTTCAGAAGAAGATCATGAAACTAATCTTCCACTCCAGTTGGAACAAGATGAGTCGTGAAAACTCTAGGCTTGCTATGCACCCTGCTTCTGACACTTTCAGATAATGATCGATTTTTCGACTCCTCAGCCACAGCAAGCTACTAACTCTACCAAACGTAAAGTGCTATCGATCGATCTACTATTTTCGATCCACTGGGGGTTAGTAAGTCCCATTGTCATTAACTACAAGATATTTCTACAGCACCTTTTTTGGGTAGAAAAAGCTAGACTGGGATGATCTTTTACCCAAACCCCCTGAATAATCATTGGAAGAGTATCTACAATCAACTTCCTACCATAAACACCATAAAGGTTCAACGACTAGTTCTAGTCACAGGAATCATTTCTGACATTCAACTTCACGGATTCTCCGATGCTTCCCAAAGGGCTTTCGGAGCTTGCATATATCTCCGATCCACTAACAACAGAAGGTTCAAACTGTAAACCATTTACTTTTGCTCTAAGTCAAAGGTCGCCCCCTTTTGAAAAGAATTTCGATTCCAGCTTTGGGAATTATGCGGTGCACTTCTACTCGCCAAATTGTTCCAAAAAAACAGTGGAATCTCTACGTCTTGACATTGGTTTAGTTTTCTCTGGACAGACTCTAGAATAGTTCTTGCATGGATCAAGGCTCATCCACACAAAAAGGAAAACATTCATTGCAAACAGAGTCACAGAAAACAAGAACTCACTGCAAATGCAAAATGGCAACACGTCGCATCGCACAAAAACCAGCAGACCTATATCAAGAGGAACTTCTGCAGAAACTCTTGCCACTTGTGACTTTTGGTGGCACGGTCCCCAATGGTTTTCACTAGATTCTTATTTTGGCCAGTTTCCAAAGTGCAGTCAATTTTAATTTAAGACATGCCGGAACAAAAGGCTACTGTTACCACACTCACTGCCCCCAAGCAAGAAGATGGCATTATCTGTAAGTTCTCAAACTAATCAAAACTACAACGTGTTAGCACACTGTCTTCGTTTTGCTACAACGTCGCAAAGCCCTCTGCGGAGAGAAACTAACCCCTACTATCTGCCGCAGAGCTGCAAAACTACTTAAAGTATGCATCAAAATAGCACAAAGTGAAGCTTATGCGTCAGACATCCAAGCTTTGTTAGCATCAAAGGAAGTTCATAACAAAAGCAACATCAAAAATCTCTATCCATTTTTGGATAGTGAAGGCATCTTAAGAGTAGGGGGTAGACTCCGAAAAACATTACTCCCTTTGAGTCAAAACATCAATCATAATGCCACCACAGCATCATCTCACTAAATGCTTTATTATGAATGAACACTTACGACTGTACATGTTTCAGCACAAAAAGTTGACGTCATCACTTCGACAACATTACTGGTACCATCCATAAGACGTATCCTGAGATCGACATTGCATCAGTGTTTGCCGTGCTACAAATTGAAGACATCTGTAACACAGCAACTCATGGGAGAACTTCCAGCTTTTAGAATACAACCAGCTCGCCCCTTTCTAAACACAGGAGTCGATTACGCAGGACCGTTTTTCGTTAAAACAAGGATCTACACGTAGCAAAGTTAAATGAAGGCATACATCGCTATTTTGTGGTCTAGCACCCAAAAGGGCCCTCCACATTGAATTAGTCAGTGATATGACTACCGAGGCATTCATTGCTGCTTTAAAACGATTCACATCACGGCGAGGTAAATGTTCAAACATTTATAGCGACAACGGATCAAACTTTGTTGGTGCCAATCACCAGCTTGTTGATCTTAACAAGTTGTTAAAGGCATTGTCCGGGTTTCCAACAAGTGTCTTTTAAATAACTCTTAACATTATATAAGAAAAGAATGTATTTGCAAAAAAATGCCTATTGAGGGTGGTGTGGGTCGTATGGGGCTTTCTTTTCAACCCGCGCGAAATAGTTTTGAAGTCAGTGCTGGGCACGGTCCTCGCTCTTGCTACCTGCTACAGAGCGAGCTATTCAGTGTGTACGTCGGACGTCCGAACTCTTTAGTTAACCGTTTAGTTTTGTAAATGAGAATTGTAGTTTCATATCATACGTGTTTAATATTTATACTAGCGCTGATCATCGTTTCTGTTACGTGATTTTAGTCATTAGCACTTGTGTTTTAATTCGACATTTTGAGCGAGTTTTTAGTGGCAATGTTTAACTTTGTGTAAGCCTGAGTAGTTGAAAGTTGTAACTTGTAATAATTACATATTTACATTCAAAACTACTATTTCGTGTTTTATAACTCAAACTGGACTCCCCGTGTGAATAGTTACATATCTGTGCTCAGGGCCAACGTAAACGAGATTCATTTGGCCACCCCCAGTGCCCAGTAGTGTCATCCAAAAAAATTTTAGGTAAACGATATTTGAAAAAAAAAAATTACACCATACTACAGTTATTTTGTCATGTTTTAACTGAAAAAATGGCAAGTCAATGGATTTCAGTTTTGTTTGTGAAGGATATACACTGTTGATTTTGGACGTAAACAAATGTCAATTATTGATTGCCTAACTAAACCATCATGTGTATAAAAGTAAGTTTTGCACAATAATAAAGACATTTTTGAAATAACTTAAGTTTATACCTCAAGAACTAAAACTAAACTTCCTGCACTCGGATCTAAAAACTTTTAAAATGCACGTAAAGTTAAATATGTTACCCCCCACCCCCACCCCCGGTTCCTACGCCACTGCTGGACAGATAAAACGACACGAAGGCGGAGAGTGGTAGCTATACTCCCCACTCGGCACTAGTTTCGGAAAGAATAGTATTACTCTCGTAATGATTAACTTAAGTCAAACAATATTATGGAAATCAATCCAGAAATTAAAAAAATCCATCTCTGCGGGGTAAATCAATTACACCTACAGCAGTGTTTACCGATTAATGAAATTGAGAAAATCAAACAATAAAGAAACCATCGAAAATGTGAAATCTGATCTTCCATAATCTAAATGAGTCTTTTGGCCACCTTTTGCGTTCGAGAGCTGACAATACGGGAGTACAGATTCATGTGAAACGTCAATGTTTGGTAAAGTGTTGAATGTTACATTTTTGTTATACTATAAAAACTTTAATTGAGTAAGTATTCAGAAACAGTAATATTTATCTTGTTATTTCAACATGTAAAATCGGTTATTAGAAGTGTCAGGACTGCAATGCCACCCCTAGAAAATTCGCCATAAGCGGCCGCTTACGGCACGGCAGCGAGCTTGAGCGAGGCCTTCCTCGGCTGGAGCCAGCCTAGCAGGTAGCCCTGCAGTGACGTCACCATAGGCGGACTACGCACTGTGCAGGGCTTTAGTAAACGCGTGATTATTTGAGTTCCATAAGTCTCAGCGACCTGGATTTTGTTGTATTGTTCTTGAATTGAATCAAGGCACCTTCTGAGGAGCTTGTTGTGCAAACCAAGACAATTCCTTTAAAATCGAAGTTACATCAAGATACTCTGAAAAACCATAGCTCTGTCGATAATTGTAACTGGTTTTTCATACCTCCTCGTTCTCCACACTTCGGAGGTTTATGGGAGGCTGCCGTTAAATCCTTGAAATACCATCTCAAGAGGGTAATTGGAAATAACTCTCTCACGTTTGAACAAATGGTAACTTTACTTACAAAGATTGAAGCTTGCTTAAACTCACGCCCACTTATTGCCCTTAACAATGATCCTAATGATATATCTTATCTTAGTCCAGGTCATTTTCTAATCAGCGAGGCAATCACCGCTATACCAGAACCCAACTTTACTGACAACTCAATTCATACGTTGAATAGATGGAAGCAACTTCAACACTCCATGCAGCTCATCTGGAGGAAATGGTCAAGTGATTATCTACACTCTTTGCAACAAAGACAGAAGCGGTCTAGTTGTAGTCCAAATCTTCTAGAAGGCACAGTGGTCCTGGTGAAGGAAGACAACCTATCTCCTCTCCAGTGGCAGCTTGCTGTTATCACCGCTCTACATCATGGCGACGATGTAAAGGATCGAGTGGTCACAATCAAGACTTCTCGAGGACATTACAAACGCCCAATAGTAAAATTGTGCCCACTTCCAACTTAAAATGTTTCCTTTCTTAAAAAATATTCATTTTTTGGGCCCCAGTATGTTTATGCAACACTTGCACTGCCTTGTTGTTCACAGCCATCCTGGTACTATGTGTGCACTTTAACTTCATTGTTTATTGCTCACCGCCTTCCTAATACTTTTGTATCAATTTCTTTGGTGTTGAAAAGGACGCAATAGGTTTGTTCGTTCGCGGACGTAGTGTTAACACTCAAAAAGTCAGTGTCTACACTTTACACTGGCTTCTAGGCTAGTGTTATGAGTGCCAGTTTTAACACTGAAGCGAACGAACGGACCAAAATGGCTCTTTTCACAAAAGTGTGTGCGAACGAACAAACCTTATGTTTCTTTGTTTTCAACAATGTTTATCATAAAACTGAAATTACTTACTGCATCGGCCATTCGTATGGTCTAGTGTTATTCTCTGTTAACTTTCGATAAGGTATTAATAAATACAGTGTTTTTACTTGTGATTTGCCATTCAAAGTGTGTGTTATTGTGTCCGTGGATCGCTGAACCAGGGCCTTCATTTACAGTCCACTCATTTGTTATCTTTAACATGGTCCTCCATTCACTCCAGAGTTTCATTTTCATCTTCATGTATCACCCATTCATCTCTTGCCCCAACACCACTAGCGACAGGAAAAATACGAAAAATTCGATTTATTTTCCAGTGCTACCTTGATAGTAGGTTTCTCGATCGGGATGGCAGTGCTTTGTGCTTTCAGACACACGTTTTCACGTCGTTTCTAACCCAACTTTTCATACCCCAAATGCTTCATAGACTTTAATCTGTCTGATCTATTCTAGGACGTTTGTATCACGGTCCACTTCTGACTACCATGTCATATTTCGATCATGAGGGTACAAATCACGTAATACAAACACATATATAAGCTAGAGGTATTTATTATAAAGTATTATTAAGCACTTACATAGTTATGTGGTATCAGCTTGACGTCATCTTAGGCTGCTCTCTCGGCCTTCTAAACATACTAGACCTGAATACTACAAAAATAAAATACCGGAGCGATGCAGACGCGAACTTTGGCTCGGCAGTCATCTTGGCATACACATCGACTTACCATGCGCATGATAACAACCGATATTACTCAAATGTTTACTGTTTACGCGCTTCTACTTTGAATTTTCCCCGCCTGAATTTCTCTCCTTTCATAATTCACCTCGCCTTCAACAGGTTTCGTGCGCATTCTATTATTCACAAAATGCTGATTGAGATTTTCTCGCCCGCTCTGAGATTGTCACCGCGGTCAGCTCTCGGTGCCTAGCGCAATCAACTCTCTACGCGTCACGTACACAAGTGCAGTGACTCTGTCTCTCCTCGCCACGTTCAACTACGTGTGCATACGTCTCAAAACTCTCGCCTCTCTCTGGGCAATTCACGTGTGTGTTTATTTATGCTAACTCTATCGCAGGTTTTAGTGTAAGTTTCTAAACCACGCTGTGCTACGCACCCAGTGTCGTACGGCCTGCCCGCCCGTGTTTACCTACAGCTACATCGCCACGTCGTCTGCGTACGTCCAACAACACGCCTAATCTAGTAAGTGATTAATAGCTCTGTTCACGGCACTATCCCGTTATACCCCTCAAATATATAGAGTCAACTCCTCTGGAGTTATACCACTATTACACAGACTCACCTAGATGTTCTTCTGTATAGGCATCTGTCCACGTTCCTCCCAATACAATATCACTCAAGAAAAAAAATCAGCACGGGTACTTTGATTTTTGAAAACAAAAATTCCGGTATGTGCTGACACCAAATTGTAGTGCCGACCGATAGGTACCAATCAACCAATACTGATTGTTACAAATCAAGGCTCTCAATTAACTATGACTATTTGACCTAAGATGAAGTACTGTGATGGGAGGTTGGGAATGACATCTGTCACTTTGAAATCATAAGCTTGATGTTAATAAACCAATTTTAATTAACATGTTACTTATACTTTCAAAGCAATACTAATGAATTAACATAGACATTCCCTTACTTTTTGAAAATCCTTCCTTCTTCCAATATGGTTCACACAAGAGAGAATTAGTTGGCACTCACTTCATGAGAAGAGTAAGAGAAGAGATCTCCCAATACCCAGAGTGACGTCAATGAATCAATGCAATTGTCATATCTAACTTGCACCTATAACTGACTCGGCAGTGGTGTGTTATTACAACATGACGTAAGCCTGCCAGCCATACTCAGGTGAACTCTGTACTGTGCAACTTTTAGTGTGTGTATAATTAACATTGTAATTCAA
Organism: Sweltsa coloradensis; assembly: GCA_024449915.1. Classification (NCBI taxonomy): domain Eukaryota; kingdom Metazoa; phylum Arthropoda; class Insecta; order Plecoptera; family Chloroperlidae; genus Sweltsa; species Sweltsa coloradensis. Next base: position 20,032 of record JAMZAV010003591.1, read on the forward strand.
TGACTATTTCAACACTCCAATATAGGATTCAATAACCAATCAATCACAATCGATGTTGTGGTTATTGATTTGGGTTATTGATGCCCATTGGACCAAGTGATTAGGCAACAGTATGAATTTGCCTATTGACTAATAACTAACCCTGTTCAATGTTTATGCCCAATCCAATATTGATTGAAATCAATATCCCCAAAAATGAAATGATTATTAAATGACCTTTCAGCTGGCATCACGCCACGAAACATCGCTGATTCTTGATAGATACCAAGCAAACCATTTTTACCACAGAATACTCGGATGTTAATGGTTTGGTTATAAACCCATCGAAAGACGTCTGATTTGTTTGTACAAGTGTTTGTGAAGGTTTATCACATTTCTTGCAAAATACTTAAACCTATGTGTTACCCCTTAAAATTATGTCTTATAGTCATTCAAATACAAAATTTTTTGGATGAGCGAAGCGAAGACTTCAATTTCACTCTTGTTTTGTTTTTGTTTTTCACTTACGTTACCCTCCAAAAAAATAGCTCGGGTGTTATGTTTTTTGTAAGATTTTTGTCTGTTTGTTCGCTCTCTTCCGGGCAAACGGCAATGCGATCTTGATTAAAACCACGAAACCGTTTTAGTCCCGTCGCGTTGATGGATGAGCTTTTTTTGTAAGTTTTTTGTTTGCGTATGATCACTTTTCCTTTGCAAGTGCTTTTCGAATGCATTGTAGGTGATTGTTGTCAAGTTTCTATTGTTACTTGTTAATTGTTATTATAAACCTAAAAAAACTCATATTAAAACCATTTTTCTATGGATTCTGGCAAACTTTTTCAACTTTTTCTTTCAAAAGGCAATACATAACCATTAACTTAATGTACATGTAAAATATGAACGTTGTAGCCCCACCCGTTTGGTCAGATCGGCCCAAATGTCACGAAAATATCGCACTAAAAATCGAAAAAAATCGTAAAAGTACGATATTTATAAGAAATATTTCTTCGATTGTACCCAAAAACAATACACCTCTAAGTTCAGAGATTTCGAAGGTCCCCTCAAATTTTATTAAGATCGCATATGCCGTTTTCCCAGTAGAGAGCGAACAAACAGACAAAAAAAACAAAAAAAAATTGAACAAACAAAAAAACACCCGAGCTTAATTTTTTGGGGGGTCAGTGAAATTTAAGTCTTCGCTTTGCTCATCCAATTAAAGGGGACCTTCGAAATCTCTGAACTTAGACTTTTCAAGTTTTGGGGTAAAATCGATCGAATGTTTCTTATGATTTTCATACTTTTACGATTTTCCCCCCGATTTTTAATGAGATATTTCCGTTATATTTGGCAAACGGCTATTCCGATCTTGATAAAACTTCATGGGAACGTTTAAAGTCACTAAAAGAATATAAGTTATGGTTTAAGAGACATTTGAAAAATCATTTTTTATAGAAATCGTTCTTTTACGATTTCCCCCCAACTTTTTATGCGATATTTTCGTGATATTTGGGCCGATTCTGACCAAACGGGTGGGGATACAACATTCACATTTTACATTGACATAAATATTATTATAACTTAGTGCCTTTGGAAAGCAAAGTTGAAAAAGTTGGTCAAAAATAGCATAGAAATAAAGGTTTAAATACGTGCCATTTTCAGTTGTATAATGAACAAGTAATATCAAGTAAGTATAGAAACAGTAATGAGATCCCACTTAAAGTCGTAATCATTGGACAGAAATATTTAACAAAGCTCATCCATCAACGCGACTGGAAAAAGCGATTTCGAAGGAGCCTAGTATTTAATAAGACCAGGTAGACCATAAAAGACCTTAGTAAATCCAAAACTGTTGTAAAAATATACATTATTAGAAGGCAATAATTTAAAGAAAAAATATCAGGCTGTGTAGTCCCAAGTTTGGTGTTTTATTCATGGCAAAGATACTAGGTTCAAAATTTGTGGAAGTATGGTTACAAACTTTTTCCTCCACCTCCAGTTAGATGTCGATTTTAATCACAATTATTCGATCCAAGGGTAAAATACAGGAAGGGATACTCCATATGGTCGTAGGTAGTCCATCTTATGTATGGCAGCCAGCTGACTTCCACTTGAAGACTTAATAAAAACGTCTAATACTCCAACAAGGCTGTTATTCTGTAACTTGATCCGAATTTGATTCATACGTTTTCGTCGGTAATCGATTCGGTTGAAGATAGTCGAGGACGAAAGGAATGCGTAGTCGATATTGAAGATGACGGTAAATGCTCAAGCCATTGACGAAAGCTGACTATCGTTTGAAAAGTTGTATGCAGTACTGCTCCTTAATATTTTGGTCCAAAAAGAGAGAGACAGACAACTCTACTCTTAAAAGTTGTTCCATGCTGAGAGGTGATGTCAGAGTGTAGCATCTCAGCACCTGACTCAGGACGCTCTTAATCTGCAGCTGGGCGTACTTCTGTCCAATACAGTTCCTGGACAAAACATTTGAGATTGTTTAAGATGTGATATTTGATGGTTATAAAAACATTAAATAAGCTGACGGATGACTTTAAATTCTAGTTTTCAACATATCTTTGTTCAAAAATTTAATAATGAAGAATAAACAGACCGAAGCGGTCTTACCTGGGCCCTGCACTGAACGGGATGAAAGCGAAAGGGTGTAGATTCTGCGCATTCTCAGGCAGCCAACGGTCCGGCCAGAACTTCAAAGGGTCGGTGTAGAAACGAGGGTCCCTGTGGGTTACGTACGGTATTGCTGCAGCAGTGCATCCGGCTGGGATGATGTACCTGAAAATTATTGGAACATTTTTAAACGGTTTTTTCTTTATATATATCAACTTCATCTTATACCAAAATGTACACGCATTTGTTTATCAAATTATCTGATATTTAGATAAGTTTGTCATAAACTGTGCAATATATACATTCAAACACACAGACAAAAAAAAATCGTTCTTTAATTATGCCTCTTCTTGGTAATCACCTATTTCGACCATATCTACTAACAAAGCTAAGTAACTACGGCCTGTCATCACTAATGTTAACCCTGCTTGGTATCCAAATACAAGAGCTAACTTCACGAAGCTTGAGGGATTTCAAAACCGTGCTACAAAGGCTATTATTCACTAATCAATGTTTTACTATGAAAGTGCGACGTCGATTCTTCATGCTCGCAACCTTCCTTCCATTGAGAGTTTTAGCATGAAGCAGATGTGAAGTTCCTTCGACATCAAAACACTGGATCTGCGGATTTGAACCCATTTCATCGTATCTCTTTTGACAATAAATCACTTAGATATAACCCAGGAACTTTGGTCATCCCTCCTCGTGCTCAAACTTCAGCTTATCATAACGGATTCTACTAACGTTCTGCTTCCTAACTTCCGGACATTTCAATTTTGGTATTAGGAATCATTTTCAAAGTACTGTGTACGCATTTACATTTTAAAATCAAGTTTTAACATGCCCGAAGTCACCAAATTATTGTTTACCTTCATTTGCTCACCCTTTACTATCCCCTTTTATATTATTTGTATCATTACATAATTTGTGGCCCCTTTATTATTTATTGTTCAGCCTTTACTGTCTCCTTTAATATTATTTGTAATAATGTGAATTGTATTCTTTAATGTGGTTTTAAGAATTATAACTAGACAAAGTAAGCTAGACACGTTTTGTCTGAAGCCTATACACTTTTCTAACTTTCTATTAGGTTGAAGATCTTACTGTTATGGAATGTACAACTTCAGATATAAATAATAATAAATCATTTGCACAAAATACAAAAACAAAACACATTACACATAACATAAACACATTTACAGAGAAGATAGTCGAGTGCGTCAATGACTGCCAATATTTTATTGGACAAAAGTTTCCAAGGTCGCAGTGCATACAGATCGTTCCAATTTAAATTCATATGGAAGATTTTTGCCGATGGGACCTAACTCGAAATACCAATTTCAGGGGGGAGAAAACGGGTAAGGGTGGACCCAATATACTTTTTGTACTTTTTTTCTTCACAATTCGTTAGGCTTATTAATGATTAAATTTTTAGTTATGGTAAAATAAAAGGGTTTTTTATGAGGCCTTTATTCTAGCATTCGCCTAGACAACTATAGAAAAACACGGAGAAAAACTCCCGGAATTAGAATCCGTGACCTCCATCTACAAGAATCGATCTCTGCATGTATTGTCAATATTGAATATTCCCTCACCCACTGGGAAGTGTAACATCGTGGTGTATTTCCCTTGGCAACACAGGAAAGATTGGGAAGAGTCTCAGCGTCTCCTTGATGCATCGTTCCAAGGCGGGAAGCTGTTTCAGATCCTCTGAAGTCGCCGGGCGGTCGTCAGAACCGAAACGTCGTCCAACTCTCGGTGGAGCTCGGCTTGTACCTACGGACATACACGAACATCAGCGTCTTGGTGATGTATCGTTTCATGGACGGAAGTTGTTTCAGATCTTCTGCAGTCGCCGGGCGGTCGTCAGAACCGAACACGTCATCCAGCTCTTGGTGGAGCGCGGCTTGTAACTACGGACATTCACGATGATAGTGAGATCATAGAAGTGAGGCAAATTTACTGGTATTTTACATTTTGTATTCAAATATACGGTACTTTAAAGGAATTATGTAATATTTAACTCAATTGAAACTAAGTGCAACAAAGGGCATCAACAATAAGACTGTAGCAAATTTTGAATGTGCGCTCAGCAATTGATATTATCTGTAACATGACCTAGTTCCTGTGTGATGCACGTCCAAATCGATTCAAGGTGTTCTTCAGGAATAATGATCTTACTTCAGGATTAATTGCAATCAGAACTAATAAGAAACTTGTTGTTAAGGCTGATGTATCAAGTCCAGCGACGGCCATTGTCGTGACCTCGGCTCTAATATCTTCGGGTGAGAGGATCGAGCCTTGCATCTCGGAGGCCTCGATCAACATGTCCAGGATGGAGGAGACCCCCTTGTTGCTGGCGGTGGTGATGCCCGGGGAGCGGACTCCTCGGCGGAAATCGTCCAGCTTCTTAGCGATCACACCCTCGCTGTATGCATTGATCGTCTAGAAGAAAATAAAATAGATATTCCACATACATAGTAAAAGGAAATGCGTTACTACCGACTGGTTCTACATTATTGACGTATATCATTGCCACATTTTCTGAGTCAGAACTTACAATATTAGACTTAATTTCTGTATATCAATCCCTATCACATCCCGAATCGTTTTGTCTTGGCTCACATTTGAGCAACGACGTATATATATCGCCACTATATCTTTCTCTTCCACACAAATCTGTTCTAGTTTATCGTTCATCATTTATGCCAAAGTCCTAAAATAACAACATTTGGTCATGTAGTCAAAGTCCCCTAACAATAATAAGACTGCATATGCAGTAAATTTTTCCGTTTTCTGTTGCCCGAGCATAGAACCGCATTGTGTCAATTCCGTTCTTCAATTTTTTAATTTTTGTTTTGTCACTTGCCTCAATCAATGGTTTGGCTTGACGTTTCAGTGAACTATGCAAGTAGATCCAGTCGTTCCAAAGCCATGGTCTGACACAACGACTGTGTATCAACTTTGTACCTAAGCGTATACATTCCACAAAGTCGCTTTTCCCAGTTTCCATCGATTCCGCAGATGTACCTAATACAATAATAATTAAAATTAATACTTGTGTATAGGCTTATACCATATGGCGCTATTGTGATGGTATCATAGGCAGAAATATATCATTTGATCCATCCACCTTAATTCAACAATATTTTAAATATATTTTTTGAATATATTTCACTAAATGTGGAAAATTGTTTTGTAATAATAACATCAAAGATTGGTATTAGAATATTAAGATATTTAAATACTAAAATACTATATACAATTTGTAATATGTATTAAATTAAATCTGTGTGACAAGGTGTACTTTACCAATGGTTGTCTCACTACTGCATTCAAATGTGTATAGTGAGATAATTTTGTACACATTGAATCTCTTCCCTTCAAATTCTTGTAGTTTCTTCACAAGATTCTTCGACTTTCTTCCGAAAACCTCTATATAACAATTCAATGCTTTGAATTGAAAAGCAGGCATTACAAGTTTCCTGTGGAGCTTCCATGAATCCCCTCTTTGAGTGACTAACCCATTGCCAAATAGGTCTGACATTATCTTCGACGTAATTTTTTCCCGGTTCCTTAACTTTGGGTTCAACATGATGACCTGGATGTCTTCAGGGTTGCTCAATAAGACAGCAACATGAGGTCCTAGCCACAAACGAACTACCGGCCCGAACTCTCCAAACATTCGTGTCAAGGCTGGTAATGTCTTGCTCATTTTTCCCGCCAATAACAAGCCATTGCCGACTAGAGGGTAGCCCCGAGGCCCCGGGATCTTCTCCGCCAGAGACCAGAGACGCCGTCGCGGCCACCAATATAGAAGACACCACAGGGAAGCGACGAGACTCACGAGGAGAGCAGGAATCATGAAGAACTCCATGGCTGACACTAAACTCACCGTCCCTAGGCAGAACAACACTAGTTATATACTTCGCCTACGTTGTGGAATCATCAAGGTTATCACCGGGGATCGCACCTTGAATAACTTTTTATGTCATATGTTAACCCTTTCCTGCTGTTAATTATTAATTTTGTTTATGAATTAATTAATTACTTAATTGCATCAATGTCGAGATTTGTTAATCATATTAACAGCTCTGTTCTTACTCATTCATAATTTTTATTTCTGTAATAAAATGTAATGTTTAAATTTATATAGACATACGAGTTTGCTAACGAAATAGGACAGTGTTTCCTGTGTTGTTAAAGGATATTTACCCGCATATCTAAAAACATATATTAAATTTTGGTTAGATGACCTAGAAGATTAAAAAAAGTTAAACTGTTGTCAGGGTACCACCTTAGAAACAAGTGTTTCAATGCCCGGAAGTTGTAACTGAACAAAATTAAAATGATGCTGGCTCAAAAAATCAGCAGACTAAACTCAAATTAATACAAATATATTAATTAATTAATTATTATTTATAAATAATTAATTAATTTTTCAAAAAGCTGAAAAATAAACTTAAAGTTAGAAGTAAGGATTAAATGGAGTCAATTCTACTCAATTATAACGGTGAGAATGATTTCCATTTAGATTAGGTATATTGTAAGTAAACAATAGGCCTACATACAGTTAAGTAACAGCCTACGTGCCTAGGGATCCGTTCTAATATAATGTGCTAATTCCCACTGGGCTATTCCACCTGCCTATACATCAGCGGATACCCTCCAAAATCTTATTATACATTTTAATAAAAAATGAATTGAATTTAAGAAAGAAATCTGAGTTTTAAAGAATTTTAATTGTGGTATAATAAATTTGTACTCATCATTTATAGTTCGATGTAATCCTTTTATTCCATGCAAGCCATCTCGATCAGCTGGCGATGGGAAGGAACACTATCTGCGCAGAACAGCCACTCACTGGACCGCTACCGAAGCACCTCACTGCGAGAGCCTTCCATCCGCAAAACACGCCTCGAAAGAATGTCCTATCGCCAGTTTAGACAGTTCCACAAATAAAAATAGTCCTGATTTCAATAGAGTAGATGGTTTGAATTATGCAAATATGCACAGGTGACATATGGCTTGTCACAGATACTGTTCGATTAAAATATTTGCAGAGGAACACTCGATGTAGAGAAATCAATTAATTATGCAAATATGCGCAGGTGACATATGGCTTGTCACAGATACTGTTCGATTAAAATATGCGCAGAGGAACCCCCACTTGTTGGCTTGACCCCCCCACTGGGGGGGTCAAGCCAGGTATAGCTTGTTGAGTGATTTTTAGGATTTTTACTACAGTCGGGATTGCAAACAAAAAGGAAGATTTTTGTTAACTTTTTTTAAAAAGATTTAGTAAGAGACGTTAATTGCAAGACTTGACTATAGCGTGCTATAGCCATCTGATTTAAGACAAATTTTCATTGTATTTTGTGTGCAGTGTTTTCACTCCCAAGCAGACTGTCGACCGATTTGAGTCAGGTAATCAATCTTCAATGCAATATAAGCTTCAAAATGTAACCCTTGTTCATATTAAAAGTCGTCTGAAAACGTGTTTTAGGCCACCTATCAAGAGCACCTTTTTAAAAAAATCTCGCCTACGGCGAAATAGCCTCCGGCGGCTGGGGCCTCGCCCCAGACCCCGGTTTTCCCGCCAAACCTCGTAATCAACTTTAGTGTGACACCCCCACTAAAAAAATAGATTCTGCGCCACTGCTTCCTATATCTAAAATTATGATCCCTGAATAATGTATTTATTAGAAAATAAAGAAAAAGAGCCCTGCATAGTACACACAAAATCAGGACGACTTTCATAGCATTAGCTTTACATTAAAAACTGAGTTATTGCTTGACGTGTAACTTACTTTTTAAACTTCTGGTAAACCACCAACTGAGAGGAGTGGATTTCGTCTGACTATGTTTGCTACCATCTTAGCAGCTCAATCGTTTCAATTAAATAGTGAATTCTTTGTATTTTTGTCACTACTAATAAAGAGTGAACTTATTAATTGCTATCCCTATTATGAGAATTACCGGCTGTTTAAAATACATGCGCTAGAAGCAAGGCCACAATAAACACGGCTTTGAAGATTGCTCTTTTAAATTAAAATTTGATTCGTTATCTATTTGTGAATATGTCGGACGATTATAGTTAATTAAGGCACATTTGGCTGTAAACTGTTCTATTATAAAGTTAAATGAATATTTGAAATAATGAAATACTCAGCGTTCTCCCAGTTTAAATAGAATCTTATTAAATTTAAATTTCAATTCATTAAAGCAATAATAACAAAGTACAGTGAACAGACAAAAATGTTAACTGAACAACAACTACTCATCATCAAAGAACCACGTAAGTTATGAATACAAAATGTGAAGTTATGATTTTTTTCGTCAATGTTTTGACATGAATGATTGTTTTTTTTTGTGACGTCATTCCACGCACACTCTGTTGGAAGGTCGCTGACGTACGACTTACAATGTACATTATTTGGATGCTTTGCCTACACATCTTATTGGAAAATGAACATTTTAGCATGTATGGTTACAACATCAGCTTAGAAAAGTACTACACGGAGGTCAAGTCTGAACGAGAGGAAAAGCGTAACGAGCTTCCTGGATCATCTTAGCGTCATAGATTGAGCAACAGCTCCAGCTGCAACTGCAACTGATGGTTCCAGTTGGCTCCGACCAGTGACACAGTCAAAACATTAAACCGTTTTATATGAACGGTATCATTCAAATGGTAAATTTACAAGTCAGAGAAATAAACATTAATTTATTAATAAATAAAATACAAATAATTTTACTAGCGTTAACATGCTTAAATTTTAAATTATTATAATGCTGCATAATATTAAGTAGTGAATTAAAAAAGAAGTGGCAGATGGACTTTATTTAAATAATCAGGCACGATGCCAGTCACAAATACAGTGCAAAGTCACAAAATTACAAATTTTAATATGTACAGGATACAAACAAATATTATGCATAATTAGGGAGTAATATATTTTTAGCTGTAAATTATATTTCAAATTCCAGTGAATAAAATACTATTTAATTAATGCCAAGATGTGTGTTCTCTGGGTTCTCTAGATAGAGGTGTTTGTGCTCTTCAAACAGGGTAACAAGTTGTTCTGTGAATCTGCTATGGAGGTCATCTATCTGCTCCTGAGTCGGCTCCGGGATGTGCTCGGCTGACATCGGCTTCCCGACTGAAACAAGAACACAAATCACATGTACATTGTGTAGGGTCGTAATCTCAGCTGCCAATTTCCCTTATTGTACACTTTACAACATAGGAACAAGCCCAGGGAGTGCAATATTGGATGAAATCGAGCATCGTGGAGTGGTAGCCTAAGTCAGTGTGCTTACTTCAAACAACGAGATTAGCCGATCAAGAAAATATCCTACTTTATTATTACCTGTGTTCCGGGTAGGATGAAAGTTCTGTCATCCAAGGCAATGTTAGCCCTACACATACAAAAATATCTTTGTAAGAGTGATATTTATTTAGAATCCTACCCAGAGGCAATTCATGCCCCTGTTTAGGTAGCCTACTAGGTATTGGCTAGTTGTGAGGGGAATGGGATACTCCAAGAGCTGTTTGAGATAATGCAACGCCTCGAGTTCGATGAAACTTTGAAAAATCCTTACAGTCTTGATTACTTAAGTTCTTTCGTTGTATGTAGCCGACAACCTCCCAAATTAAAAAATTAAAGTTTCCCTTCTTTTGGCAGACTTATTAGATTTGTGTTCAATCCTGAATCCTGACGTTACTTATAAAGTTACTGTTGTTCATGTCGATAATGGTAAATGGTCAAGGAATTAGTTTTCATCCAACAACATTTGTAAGTATCCTTCAGGCCTCACCGATTGTGGTGATGGGTCTTCTAAGAGGCATGAGGCCGTATGAGTTCTCGAAGAATCCTTGTCCACATATTAACACGGGAGACATATGCGTGACCTTGCGGAACACCTCCTGGGCCCAGCGCACCCAGCTTCCCTCAGGGTTGTTTACTTGGTAGTACAGGTCGTTCTCACCGAACGAGAAGACAGGCACCAGGCTGGCACTGGGAACATTACACATTACACAAATGTATGGTTAGAATGACGAGATAAGCATTTTGTTCCTTCTGCACCTTATGTTCTGTCCCAGATTTTTATTTCTTTAACGGATTATTAATAATCAGAACAAATATATATATTTGTTCATACGTCTGACAGTAAAGCAAAATAATATCTGACCTATCGGAATTGTATACATAAATTAATTTTCTGAATTTATTTGTATCACAAAGAAAAAATTCCACGTCAATTTCAAAAGCCCTTACATCACCGTCAGTAAAGCAAATTTTAGCCTTGGGGGTCTAAATAGAAAGTTGTCAACTTCGATCAATAAGTATTATCACGATAATTTCTATTTCATAAAGTTGTCACTAAATCGAACGACAAATTGTCGTGTGAGTGGTCGTTTGAGGACACTGGCTTACCCGTGCTTCAGCGCAATTTTGATGAATCCTTTTCTCTTTTTAAGCAGGATCCTGGGCGCCCCCGGCCGGCTTAATAGAGCCTCAGCCGCCCCTCCCACTACCAGCACCACAGCGCGCCCTGTGCCGTGGGCGCTGTCGAGCAGGTAGTCCAGACTGTCTCGTGAACACGAACATATACCCAGGCGGACGGACAACTCGCGGACGAACGGGGCGTTCATATTGATGTCTAATGTTGTCACGTGATGCGTTATCCCAGGGTAAAGCTGGCTCACGTTGTTCGCCTCAGTCGCGAAGTTTCCTGACGCACCTATTGACAGATACATAACTTAAGCAAGAATTAAAGAAGCCATCCACATTTATGAACGAACATTACTCACAATTGGTGTTTATTTTTATACTACTTGGCAAGGATTTTATATCACCCTTGGAGTTTCAAACCACAAACTGTGCTTAGATATATCTACCTCAAATAATTGCACTCTGATGTTGATATTGATTGATTGATATTGCGAGTTTTATCTTAGCCTGTAGCCATGATTCCATACAAATTTGGGTAAGCAAGGAAATTGAGAGAGAAATTAAGAATGCGTTGTGTGTGTTTACCCACGGAGCCAATAATTGACGACTTGTCAGAGAGGAAATGGCCTAGTAGTTTTTGCTTGGGCTGAACCTCCAGCCGCCAGAGGGAATTTTTATGGGGGATTTTATCGCCCTCGAGATGGCCTTAGAAGCGATCTGAGGTATTATTTGGAAAGGGATTTGAAAAGATTTAAGTCCAAGTTCGGGAAAGTGAGCTGTGAACAAACGACAATTTGCCGACAATACGATGCCAACAGGGACAAAGAGTCCATTGGTTTGGTTTATTAATGTACAAACACTTCCTGGCTAGTAATATATGTGTAAATTGACGCATTATTTATTACCGTTACGAGATAGTCACTTGGTATGAGATGAGATGAGATGAGATGAGATGAGATGAGATGAGATGAGATGAGATGAGATGAGATGAGATGAGATGAGATGAGATGAGATGGGTATCCAGAGGTGGGTATTCAGTCATCCCCGGCGGGGACACATTTAAGTAACACAGAGCCAGGGATGAAATTACCAGAGAGGGGAAATCCACCTACCCCTCACCCCCGTCAATTTGCACCCTGTGTTTACCTGTGGGCCCATGTGGAAGAAAGCAGAATATAACGATGTCTCTAAACAAGATTCCAGCTGGGGAAGTGAACGCAAGCTAGACGGAGATGGGGACCTTCTTGGGGGATTTATTAGTTGGCTGCCAGAAGAGATTGGTGGTTAGTCCTTTTGGAGAGGAGGTACTCGGTCTATGGTTGACATATTCGTCGTTTTTATATGATCTTATTTTCGAAACGGGTGGACCGATTATAAAACTTAGCATTGTTTGTCAGTTGGCTTGGCTTACGGCTTACATGTGTATGGGGATGAAATTTCGCTGTGGTGACCTGCCTCGGATTCGTCTTCATTTCATTACCCACCTGACGAGATTATGCCATGAGGGAAGGCGCACAGCAAGTAGTTCTTGGAGGGGTCAAGTTCCGCAGTCTTGACGAGTTTCATGGGGAAGTAGTCCCTGAAGTACCTCCACCAGGCCCAGCGGCGGACCCAGTCAGAGCGGTGGGCGCCCCGGGAGGCAGCCTTCCTGTCGACCAGCATGTAACAGAGGTAGGCGAGGCCCGCCCAGGAGTAGCGGGTGAAAAAGATGGTGTAGGGTAGGGCAAGGTAGGCTATACAGGTGAACAGCAACATTGTAACGATCTGTGCCAGTACTGCCAGTGTCTGGAGGTGTCTCCTTGTGGCCTCGGTTGAGGGCCAGAAGTTCATACTCGACATTCTCGTCATCTGTGAATATAAGAATACAACTTCAACTTGTGGTACCAAGAAAAAATATCTACAAGTGACTTTGATTTATTTATTTGCATACCGTATCTTGCAAATATGTAACATACTTGATGGTAGCAAGTTATTCACTTGTAGTAACAATTATTTACATTACAATATCAAAAATATCACAATCTTAACATCATAAATTAATGTTCTTCTAAATCTACCTCTTCCAAACATCTTTTAAAACTATTCACTTTTGATTCTTCATCAGCTGCTGCTGGCAATTTATTCCACTCCGCAATTATTGTTCTATTAACATAACGACCACCTCCCAACATCCTTATGCACAATTAATAATAAGTTTCTATTTTGTCAGGTTAGTGTTTATACCTACTGATAACAAAATAATTACTTAGGAGCTCAAGCGTGAAATAAATCATTACCGTTCTGTGTCAACACAATTCCTTGTAATTATAGAGAATAGAGCTTATCTTTCCGCTCGCTCACGTCAACATTTCGTCTAGCCGGCCTGACAGGCATTTGGATTTACAATGCATTAATTGTGCGACATTCCTAACATCTGATCTTTATGAACATACAGGTATTAATAACATTTTCAAAACTATTGTAATTTTAACTGTATGCGCAAGTTAATTCAAGAAGCTTTTAGTGAGAGATGTTCCTTCGAAATTTATATAATTTATAATATATTATATATTATTGCTATCCCACGTTTATGTCTATTTGTCGCTTAGTTGAGAGTCGGCCACTGTTTTGTGCGTCCATAACAAGATTATTGATATAGCCAATGTTTATTTACAACCGTATAATATACAGATCAGATTAATATATCGTGGAATAACTTCGTATGAAGCTTACTGTCTAAATCATTTCAAGATTTAAATTCCAAAGATTGTTATATTCAGTACGCTAAAGTGGAAGTTTTCCAAAATATGCATTCACGTAAGACAGCTTGTAATTAACCAATGTGCTATTATCTTGTTTCATATTCATTAATCACTTCAATAATGACGATAATTTGTTTATGAACCCAATATTTCGGTTACATAAACAAAAAATAACAGGGGCACGGATTCCTAAAATAATGGTTTGCACTTATAGCTCATTAATTAAATGCATACATACTTCGAACCATAGTTCGATTCAATAATGATTGTGTGGCAATAACATTCACATGTCGTCATTAATGTTGTTGACTGACTATATACAATGTTACTATTCATAGCATAGGGAACACACATTTCGATGGTGTGTGTTATGATCTGCTTGACCTAGTCACACTTCTAGGTAAATGCACAGACAGGAAATGCACCTAGAATGTTCAAGGTTTCTGCACTAGCCTCGTCTTCAGTGAGAGCGTTTCAACGTTTAGTATATTATCTTTGCGACTCTCGTCCACCACCAACTTAATATGTTATTTGACTTTATGGAAATATTACATGTTAATTAAACTATCACTTACATATGGTTATTGTGACCTCAGAACATGTCATGCTTGTAGTATACACCTATCGCTCGCTAATGTGTATACTGTATACATCGATTTCAGAGTATGAATATCTACACTTCACAATCACTACAAAAACTGTAAATATAAAATGCCAAAACATGATATGTATTTGTCAACTTGTGTTTCAACACTTTATTTCCTAGCCAGGTCGCATTATGCACGTTCTTTTGAAAGAAGATAATATATATAATACTGCCTATCTAGTTTTATTATTCATACTTCAATTTATTGATTGCCTGTCATCTTCTTCGGTATCCATTATATTTTTTGCAGCAGGATTTTGTCTTAGTATTCTTCTTGCTTGGTTTGACCCTGTGTATTTTAATATTATTTGTAAACCGCATAACATAAATAAGAAAGTTGAGGCATCTTTTACCGAGTATTTCGTTGTGTAATCACTTTCATAAATCATTACAACACTGTCGCTTAACAATAAGAACCTTTATTGGTCTCTACTTTATCATAAACACTGTGTGTAATAATCATTATACTTTGATTATTCTTTACTATTAGACTTTTGACTTTCTCTGCGAAGATTTATACCTGTATACTGTACTAGTCTAAGTGAATAAAGATATCTATATCTATCTGCAGCCAGCGTTGTTGCCTTGCGACACAGAATATAACACTCATTTGATAAATATATATTGAAATAAAAATTAACATTAATTTTAACAAACAAAAAATATAACCTACTAACTATATCAGTTGTTTCTAAATATACGAATGGACCATACAGTTTTTAAGTAACAGTTTGTAAATAACCAATCCAGAAATGAATAAGGGTGACCAGCATGCATTTCCTCTACATCGCTTGGCTTATAACTTACTGTTAGTCTTGTAGTTGTACCGATGAGACTGTGTTAATCCTTGCTCGTCTGTCTCTTGTCTTCACAACACTCACTGGACTAGACAAACACGCATCTCGGGTCCAGCAGATAAGTCTAGCTGGCTGGGCTGGGTGTGCCGAGAACAAGCTGAGCGCGGACGAGAGAAATTAAGCAAACACGCGAGGAGAATTCGAAGTAAACACATTGAGCAACACATATTTGGAGTTGAGATCAGTTGTTATTGATGTTTGACATGTTATGGACCGACAGTGTTGGCTCGAGCGTTAAGCGCGCGACTCTGATTCGGGAGGTCCCGGGTTCAAATCCCGTCGAGACCAGCAATCCTGACTTAAGGTTTTTTCTGAGGTTTTCCTCAGTCGTTAATGCGAATGCAAGGAATTGAGTCCTCATAAACAGCCCTCGGACATCCCTTCACAATATCCTATCCGCAACATACCTAGTTAGACACCTGAAGAGGGGAGGGGCATGAATTGCACCCTGGGCAGGCTTCCTACAAAAGTTTAAAGTTTTATGGAAAGACATAATAATACGATCAAGTTATAATGCTTATTTTATCTATTCTTTTCACACTGATTTAAAAATTAATACAATGGATTCAACTTCGTTAAATACAAAATAAATATTTTGCACAGTTTGAACAATTCTCATAAACTAGCCAAACAATACACAAGTACACATAATATAATGAATATAAGAATAGATATCGGTCTTTGGAAAGAAAAACATGTCAGCATTATCTATTTGGCCTAGATAAGTTTTCCTAGAAAATGTCTATTTATTTTGCTGTAAGCTACTGGCCTTCAACACAGAAATAAAAGTGACTAGACGTCTTATGTTTGTCAAGCTCTTGAGGTTGTCGTGACAGCAAGCATCTAGAATACCAATATACCACGATTATGAAAAGAAATCCAAACATACCTGAAACATGGAAGTTATTTGAAATAAAATACATAAAGTTACATCGTTTTCAGCTTTTCACACATTTTGCTTTGCGGGTGAAAGGGCTGTGTAAATAAGGCTCTAGCTCTAATTCGTTGTTCAAAGTTTTATAATGAAATTTGAATATGTTTTCGAAGTTGTCTACTTTGTACAGTATTAAATTATTTTATTTAAATGTTTATTCTACTTTACCTCGTAGATCAAATATAAATGTATTACATAACACGACTAAAATTAATGAAATAAATTATTCTACATCGGGGACTCGTAAGTACTTACAATTGTTGTAACCTACAGAGGTCCGATACGGCGCGCAACTAATTGCAGAGCAATCTTGCACGGACTGACTTGTTATTAGCTGCCATCTTCGTCCAGGAAACTGACAAAGTCATTATAACTAGTATTTTAGTTTCATTGGTACTATATAACGTATTCTAAGGTAAACACAGTGTTTGGCGTCTTGGTGGGAGGGGACGTAGATATATGGACTGATCTCAAGGTCTGTTCGTTTGTCGTTCTCTAGAGTAGGCCATTGACTACGTTTATCAAGCGGGCTCAGTCCGGACTAGCCGGTGCGAGCTTCACCCAGTGCGCACTTAATTTCGCTGATAAACACTCTGGCTCGCTCTTATTTCAGTTTGGTTACGATACCGCACTAGCTCGGTCCAAGCGAACTGAAAAGTAGTTGATAAACGGTAGCGGGCTCAGATCGGACTAATTCATTGGCGACGCCCCCTAATCATAAGCCATGTAGTCATTGATATTAAACATCTATAGGTGTTTAATATCTAAGCATGTGTAGTCAATAACCACTGCCTCTAAAGCTATTTTCGTAATATAACCGGCACTGACTAAGTGCGAGCTTATTGGGAGTCCATCTTGGATTTCAAGTGCGAGCTAGAACAGTGTTGATAAACAGTTGGCGGACTCGGAGCGCATTGAAATATATCCGGACTGAGCCCGCTTGATAAACGTAGTCAGAGTTAACTCTGATCTGGTTAGAGTAGAGAAGATGATCGCAATTTTTACTCAGAGCCTACTCCGAGTACCTACTCCAGATCACACAAACGAACGCCCAGGGCTTTGGGTTTATAATGCCCAAAGCCCAGGGCCTAGATCTCTATTTATCTTGGCTTACGGAAAGGTTCGATCAGCCCTACCGTTAAAAATATATGTTTACAGATAATACAATTTGAATACAGTTTGAAACAATAAACTACAAAGCATATTTTAACAACGACCTAGGCCAGCCCAGGCCTACCTCCCCGCCACCCTAAATATTTGACATCTTTTGTGAGGTACTAGTAGGTCCAAATCATTAACTACCAAGCATTTCACAACTAAAACAAACCAATAATAATTTACTATGGTATGGGAATACTTATTATTCCTAATATAAACGGTGGATTAATGATAGTTTCCGAGTTGTTGGTTTCCCGCTCATTTGATTGTCATATTTTGGCTGGTCTGCTCTACTCTTCTCTACTCTGCTAGCTCTAAGTCCAGACCACGAGCTGAACAACCATGTTCTGACGACTCTGTAGTAGATTACTTGTGCAAAAGAACACGCAAAATATACTCTTGAGCAGCCAGAATACGACAAACAAACAGACCTATAAGATTGAGGTTCCTCAGACTCGACAGGTTTTGAGGCTTCTCAATCTCATTACATCGGTCGGTAAAGAGAACTACATCCTCGTCAATGTATACAAACCAAAGCAGTTTTGGAAAAGTACCTCTTAAATAAAGGTATTTAAAACCCACATACAGTGTTGAAGTTTTTTTTTAAAGTAATTTAATTACAGCTTAGATAAAGATTCTGCATTGTGGCAGGCGCGTAGGAACCCTTTTTCGATTAGGAGAAGGGGGGGGGGTAATTTTTTTTCTGTATACAAGTCACAACTAGCCTCAATTTAGTCCACTGACTGCAATTAGTTTTTCAGTTGTTGCTGCCGTGGTGATACCGTTAACGGGATTCTTAACATTCTGAAGTGGGGGGGGGGGTCACAAAAGAAAGTGGGTGGGAAATACCCCTTACCCCCTGTTCATACGCGCCTGCTTTGTGGTAAGACATGAAACATACAGCTTTGTGTGGACAAGTCACCTCGCGCTGCGGTTTAAAGTGCGACGTAGAAAAGTGGGTTTAAAAGTCGAGTTGAGCTGAAATAATAGAAAGTTTCTTTCGAATAATAAGTTCGACCTGATCCATATGGAATACATCAAATTTGGGGGAAAATGGAACCAACGGCGTCGGCAGTTTGTCTACAGAGAAAGTTACATGCGGCGCGGTTTTATTAATGACGTATACCACAATATTTTACAGTAACTATTTTGTTAAATATATTTTAAAATAAATAAATGTGTCCATCATAATCATAGATGGATCTAAACCAAGACTATAACCAATCACTCGATGACAAGATGCGTGTTCTCTGGGTTATCTAGGTAGTGGTGTTTGTGTTCTTCAAACAGGGCAACAAGTTGTTCTGTGAACCTGCTGTGGAGGTCATCTATCTGCTCCTGAGTCGGCTCCGGGATGTGCTCGGCTGTCATCGGCTTCCCGACTGAAACCAGAACATGTGTCAGACTTCGGTATAGTACAGTCGCCTGCTTACTTCCTTTGGACATAAAAAACCTAGAGTAGTATCGGTTGATATCATGCGCATGGTAAGTCGATGAGCACAACTCTAAAACAACAACAATAGCGGCGTCAGGAAAATTCACTGAATATGTGTTTAAGATAGTATGTATACTTTTTATGAAGGAATGTTACAAACTAAAGTTCGTTTTGTGTTACAAATTACACTGCATTTAATTTCGAAACTTTTCCAGGAGCTTACTGGGAAACTGGGTAGGATGTTGTGATAAGGATGTTGTTAATCGGCAATCATTAAGCAGCCTGACAGTATTCCTCAAGCCTCACCGACTGTGGTGATTGGTCTTCTCAGAGGCATGAGGCCGTATGAGTTCTCGAAGAACCCTTGTCCACACATCACCGGGGGGAAGACGCCCGTGACCTTGCGGAACACCTCCTGGCCCCACCGCACCCAGCTTCCCTCAGGGTAGAACACCTCGCGGTACAGGTCGTTCTCACCGAACGAGAAGACAGGCACCAGGCTGACACTGCAAACAGGAGAATATGCTGTTGGTTTGCTGGAACTTTTTTGACAGATACAAATTATTTCTCATGTCTCATGTAAAGAACAGCATATTATAAGCGTCATAAATAAAAGCTACCTAAAGTACTTCGTTTATTAAGTACGTTATACATTAAATTACTTTTTATGTAATCGCCTACCCGTGCTTCAACGCCATAGTGACGAATCCTTTTCTCCTCTTGAGCACGATCCTGGGATTCCCCGGTCTGCAAATGCGTATCTCAGCAGCCCCTCCCACTATCAGCACCGCCGCGCGCCCTGTGCCGTGGGCGCTGTCGAGCAGGTAGTCCAGACTCTCTCGTGAACACGAACATATACCCAGGCTGATGAGCAGCACTCGAACCATCGGGGAGTTCAAGTTGAAGTATATTGTTGTCACGTGATGTGTTATACCAGGGTAAAGCTGGCTCACGTTATTTGCCTCAGTCGCGAAGTTTGCTACTGCGCCTGTTGAAAGAAACATGACTTAAAGGGGCTATTAACCCAAACATTATTTTTTACCACATCATCTAGAGCATAGTACAACATTAAAATGACCATTTAAAAAATTATATCTTGTTACCGTGATCTTACACGAATTGCAAAATTGCAAAAGAAAAGAGAAATATATTTGTCAATTTTGTTTATGTTTAATAGCCTACGTGTAGAATATCGGAAAAGGTGTCAACCGACTTGCATATAACTTGAGCGGGTGTGTCGACATGCGATCTCCACGCGCAATATTGTCGGATTTTCTATTTTGTTTAGATCAAAAAATCTGAAATTGTCATCAAGTTGGACTGCTTATAATAGCACAGACTTCCAGTGAGTGTGTGGGGTTGACTTGATTTCATCGTTCATCTGCAAGTAATTAACTTGCTCACCTGCCGTGAGAACCCCATGAGGGAAGGAGCACAGCAAGTAGTTCTTGGAAGGGTCAAGTTCCGCAGTCTTGACCAGTTTCAAGGGGAAGTAGTCTCGGAAGTACCTCCACCAGGCCCAGCGGCGGACCCAGTCGGAGGGCCGACTGCCCCGAGTGACAGCCTTCCTGTCGACCAGCATGTAACAGAGGTAGGCGAGGCCCGCCCAGGAGTAGCGGGTGAAGAAGATGATGTAGGGTAGGGCGAGGTAGGAGAGAATACCGCACATGATGGTAACCATATGTGCCAACACTGCCAGTGTCTGGAGGCGTCTCTTCGTATTCTCGGTCGGGGGGAAGAACTTGAAGCTCCATATTCTTGTCATCTGGGCATAAATAATAGTAAAACGTTAACTGGTGATACCAAGATTAGACACAAGGGATGTTAACATGGGTGAGAACTTGTGAATTTGTAAAGTTTCTTCCTTAAGTACAACCACAGCAGGGCCGCTGCAAATGTCTCTAAATTATCTTTTAAAAAAATCACTTAATTTGACGTGTGCGCACATGTTTTCAACATCTTTAAATCATTCAGGTCAATACTGAATACAAGGTTTTAATGCATAAGCCCACTTTGAGGATATTATTAGTCAATGATAGCAATTGTCGTAAAAATTTGCCTCGACTGGGGATCGAACCCAGAACCTCCGGCTTTTCCAACCGATGCTCTACCAACTAAGCAATCTGGGCCTTATATAAATACTTTTACTACTATATTGCTATCGTGATTGTTGAAAGCTATGATATAATTAAAAAAGAAGACCGCCAGGTTTCTGTCATTACTGAAAGATTACTTAGTTTTTGAGCCAATCACTTCTCATCTGCCATTAGTTGAGTAGTAATTGAATACACGGTTTTTAAGCATCATCCCGTTTTGGGACAGTATTAGTGAATGATATCATGTTGTCAAACTTTAACGACAATTATTATTAATAAATAATTGTCCTTAAAGCTGGCTTATGCTAAAAAAACTTGTATTCAATGTTAATAATGTTAATTTCATTTGTATTTTATCTTTAAAAAAGTGTCATATAATATGCAATTTTCTTTTTCCTGCCATCTTTGTAGAGATAACAGTCGTCGGTCCAGGCAAGATGAAGGCAAAGTCTTTGTTATCGCCTCTAGTTAGTGAACTAACCAAATGTTAGTAAACCACTGGAAACACTACGACGCGCGCGACGCAACTAACGAGTCGCCTGAAAACGCCTTGCTGTCCCCAAGCCTTACTGTAACACTACTGTACAAGCAAACATGTGTTTTTGAAATACAAAACCAGGAACCAGCGTGACTTTGACATGCAGTACCTCTACGTTAACAACTGCAGTTATCTATATGTGTAAAACTTACGTTGAAACTTGTGATGAAGCGACGACCGAGTCTTCGTCTGAGTTAATCTTTGCACGTAGAAGAAATCCTCACACTTCAACAGCTGATACTCGCTATAGATAAACAAAATCTCGTATGCGTTAATCCTCGTTTTCATGCAGGCGAGCGAATACGAGCGTCAAGGTTTGCCAATGCAAACTAAAATTAACAAATACAAAAATTCGTAAAATACGGCAGCCAAGCTCTCCTTCAAAAGTCTTCGGCTGTGAAGACTGGATATTATAGAAGTTGAGCCAAGCTTTTCATTCTTTCTCCCTAGCTTCGCATTGAAAAGAAGTAAGATCATTTCGCCCGTTGACGAGCGCCAAGCCAACCATTTTTGTGGTAAAAAAAGTAAAAATGTTTTACTCAAAAACATAAAAAAAAAAATGATTGGCCATTGAATTTGGTTCATAACTAGAAATCTAAAAAAATCATTTGCTAAGCAATTTTTTATGATTTTGATTTTTTTTTTTTTTTTACCACGAAAATGGTTGGCTTGGCGCTCGTCAACAGGCGAAATGATCTTACTTATTCCAATGCAAAACTAGGAAGAAAGAATGAAAAGCTTGGCCCAACTTCTATGTCCACAGCATTCACAGCCGAAGACTTTTGAAGGAGAGCCTGGCTGCCGTTTCTTTTTTTTTAACAAATTTTGTTATTTGTGGGGGATATTACATCTTTTTGCTTTTTGTTTCCTATAAATGCGGCGTGAATGATGAATGATTAAAATTTTTTTTCAAGGAGTCGATTCCTTCAAAAGTGTGTTGTAGTGTTAGATATTGGCGGTTTGTTTAAGTTGTCTTGGACACCGCTCATAGTGTCGGATTTCTGATTTTTGTTGAAAACGCGCGCAGCTCACCTTCCTCGCTCTCTCTCTCTCTCTCTCTCTCTCTCTCTCTCTCTCTCTCACAAGTGTGTTCCACGTTTGAAACTTCTCAGTTGTTGCCTTTTCTTTGAATGATTAAATTTTTTTAAGTTCAGAGTTGTTTTTTTGACATTTTTGGGTCCACGGCCGCCCCAAAATTACCCCCTTGTGTTTTGGACGCTTGATATTTATAATGGTTAAAAGCATGTTTAATTTCAAGTTTGTACAAATTACCACGCCGTAATTACGTGTTTTGATTATTATCCAAAATTTTGATTTTCTCCGGTCCCTGTTACCCGATTTTGGTTTTGAAATCAAAAGACACGGCGTCTGAGGTACATCTAAGTGTAGTTTAAGTTTTAAAACTTTTAGATGCACCGTTTTCTAGTCTTAAATTTCCGCGGAGAATTAGCTAGCCACCCACCCACCCAGCCAGCCGGAAGGTTTTCAACGATGTTGAGGCACTTTTTTTTAACACAGAACGGGTTATTCGATCGAGATGATTTTTTTTGTAGGTCATGGACCACATCAGGTCATATACCGAGTTTCAATATTGTAAATCTTTCGGGGCGGCGTGTGCAGATAGCTGAAAACCCCCCAACTCAGGTAGCTGTATACAGGGCCGCGAGTTCGTCGTCGCCTAAGCAGTCGCGTGCGCTTCGCTGCGGGCGAACGACCGTCGCCCTAGATCATAGATACTACTATACCTCCACCCGTAGATGTGCTACTCTCTGCAGGCGACATGAAGAACTGTTTGAGACTAGTGGCGGTGCGCCTTGCTCGGACTTTTAACTAACAGAGGTTATGTGGTAATGCAGTTCCCTACTATTTCTACTTATTATTCTGAAATATAAAAACTAAATTTACTAACAATGTAACTACAAAAATAGAACACATTTTTCATAGTTATTAGTTATAAAATAAATAATAATATATTCAAAGAACATGGTATAAATTACAACATGATTAACATAACATGATGGAAATACAAACATGATTGTGAAGGGATTTTGATAAACGCGGAAATCAATGTACCCGGGTAGGTAGTGAAATTAGGGATGACGAAACCCGACTTTTTTTACGACCCGGGTACCCGTCCACTTTACCCGCGGGTTACCCGGGTAGTAAGTAACACAAAAAATCGTGTGTGGTGTCTAATGGACTAATATCTCGGACGTAATGCTGTTCTGATTGATTGATTGGATATTGCTTTACGTCTCATATTTATGCAACTTGGCTAATCGTGACGAAGGGAGGGACGTTAGGGATAACGCGGGGGGACAAGGGGAGGACAGGACTGTGCTGGTCAGAACCAGCCACAAGCATATGGGGAGGGCAGGGGTTCCCCCACGTCGTGGTCGTCTCCGTCTGTGTCATCATCCGTCCGTGTTGTCTTTGTCGTCGCCGTCGGGGAGGTAGTCAAAGGGAAGGGGTTCCCCGACGACGACCCAGAGCTCGCCATTAGTTTCAGGGAGTAAAACTCCCCTATTCACGGGCCAAACCGCGAGAAGGTGTCGAGTTGGAATTTGAAGGCCCTATAATCTCTGGAAGATCGCATGAGCAGTTAGGCAGGAGGGGTGGGGGTGGGGGGCATACTCAGCACACTACCACAAGTCGGCGGCATGAACAAAGGACATTATAATTCAGAAGAAAAACGCCGTCAATATAAGCACAAAAGATAATGAGAAAGCGCATGTTTACATTAGCCTTACGCCTGAAATGTGACATCTCAATTCAGGAACTGGGTTAGTGATGATAGATAGTGATGTAAGAAATTCATAAAACCTGACAGTGATCAGACATGTCTCTTGTCCAATGTGGTATTATTGTACCCGTTACGCCATCTGTCTTCATGGTAGCTGGTGGCGGGTTGACTTCTTGGATGTCACAGATGTATAGTAGTCCTCATGGCGTCAATCTTGATCATCATAATGGTATGCAGGGCTCAAAAAATACCATGCCCGAGATGACCGGGGCATGTAAAAAAAGTGGTTGGGCACGTAGATTATTTTCCCACATGCCCGTCTGGGCATGTGGAAAATCTCTCACTATCGCCCGCGCTTAGCCCTTAGCTCTCGCAGCCTGGGAAAAAAGATAAGTCCACTTGTCCAGTAACAGGCCCCATGCGTGGTAATTGCAGGCCATTAAGATAACACTCACTGTTCCTTGCTTCTGGTTTATATCTTGTCACAGTCTAGTCAAGGTCACGATGCGTTGGCGCGGGTTGCGAGGGCTGGAGCCTGAATGCCAGTGAACAAGATACGGAAAGGCCAGCCTTGGTCATCTTGGTCTTCATAATGGCATGGTAGTCTTCACTCTTCATGTCATCTCATCTTCTTGGATGTTAATGTGTTATAGTTGGCCGATTCATACAGCCATTAGCAAGAAACTGCCTACGGGCTATTCCGTAGAATTAATTTAAAACTAATAAGGGCATAGCCTAGCAATACTCGTCCTGGGCCCTTTCTCACCTTTGATGGTCAATGATAATCACTTTCTATATTGATTGGTCAGTACATTGAAACATTTTATTATGCCTCGAAATTATTGCCTTCGAATATTAATCCTGTCAAATAAGAATTTTTGGAGGAAAAAATTGCGATGTAGCTGAATTTTTGCAGAGACCTTCCTTAAATGATACTTATCAACATACTAAAACTCCCCTACAATCAGACTGGAGCTTCGGCCGCCATATTGGAAAATGGCGGCCAAAATGTGTTTGTTATCGAATATCTCCAAATTGGTTTGAGATAGACAAAATATCTCAATGTCAAAAATATTCCCCATTCAATTCCCTACAAAACAGGTGTCTTCTATAGTTTTGGTAGGGGCAACAGTTACGTCACAAAATCGTGGTTTATATGTTGCTTATTGGAGTACCAGCTTATTTCCAAATTTTCACGCCCAGCATCAAACAATGCCCGGTAAATTCGTAAAAAATCGATTTAAATACAAAAAGACTTTTGTACGGGGTTCATGAAAGCTTCCATTAGTATTTAAAAAAATCAGTTCTGCGAAATCGGATTTTGCATTTACCCGGAATTTGGATTTTTCCATTGTTGGCATTTCCTAAAAAATGCCATATTTTACTGTCCATTATTAAGCACTAAATAGCATTTGAGGAAAAATTCTTTCTACGCACATTGAAATGACTTAAATAATGATCCGATTACAACCAAAGTTTAAATCCAATATGGCTGCTAATTCCTTATATTCACAATATGAATACTGTTTTCGTGCTGTTTTTACACTCTTTTTGTTACATAATTCACTTTGATGTTGTGGATATTAGGAATTAGCAGCCATATTGAATTAAAACTTTGGTTGTAATCGGATCATTATTTGAGTCATTTCAATGTGCGTAGCAAGAATTTTTCCTCCAATGCTATTTAGTGCTTAATAATGGACAGTCAAAAAGGGCATTTTTGAGGAAATGCCAACAATGGTAAAACCAAATTCTAGGTAAATGCAAAATTCGATTTCGCAGAACTGATTTTTTTAAATACTAATGGAAGCTTTCATGAACCCCGTACAAAAGTTTTTTTTTTATTTAAATCGATTTCTTACGGATTTACCGGGCATTGTTTGATGCTGGGCGTGAAAATTTGGAAATAAGCTGGTACTCCAATGAGCAACATATAAACCACGAATTTGTGACGTAACCGTTGCCCCTGCCAAAACTATAGAAGACACCTGTTTTGTAGAAAATTAAATGGGTAATATTTTTGCCATTGAGATATTTTGTCTATCTTAAACCAATTTGGAGATATTTGATAACAAACACCTTTTGGCCGCCATTTTCCAATATGGCGGCCGAAGCTCCAGTCCGATTGTAGGGGAGTTTTAGTATGTTGATTAGTATTATATAAGGAAAGTCTCTGCAAAAATTCAGCGACATCGCAATTTTTTCCTCCAAACGTCAATATACGATCTTATTTGACAGGATTATATTGTAGGCCTACTTAATTGCCATGTGACTTTCACGTGCGTTTCTAAGACTTTTGTTTTATCAATATTTTGAAGTAAACAACTGCTATATCGGCCAATAATCGATTAGTCGCGCAAAAAAGCGACGATAACACTCTGATGCTCGGACTTTTAAAACTACGAAACTCGAAACAAATAAAGGGAAACACTGCCACACGTTTTACAATTCTCTTTCGAAACCCGCCCTAGAAAAATACTAGTTTTTTTTTAAGGGGTGTGCATTGTGATTTTCAGTTCAGTGATGCATATGAATAGTCCATTTAGAATCGAATACCCTTTTTGCATTTTGTTGAGACATTTTTTTATGTTTGATTTTTTTGTAGGGGGTCACTAGTAGAAGAAAAATCGCGTGTATATTTTTTTTCTATGTTGGGTTTTTGGGAAAAATTTTGGGATTTGTAATTTTCATCTTTGGCGAAAACTTCCCAATATCGCGCAAATCGAAAAATTTAAATTGCATTTCCATTTGATTGTTCATAAAAATAAAATAAAAACGGTTGTTTTGGTTTTAGTTGAAAGACATCACTGAAAAAGTTTGATAACATGTGTTTATTTACAAAAACCGACCTGTTCCTTTGGGAAATTTTTTTGCGAATTTTTCATTGGAAAACATAATTATAAATCTAATTACGTATTTTTTGAAGGGACTAGCTTTTTTTGTATTTTTTAAACTATGGAAAATAGGGGGTTTAAAAATCTCGTCGATTTTGAGATAGAATTTTATGCTGCGAAATCTCAAACCTGTGTATTTTTTGAGGGGTTTTGGTAGTTTTCAAGAAGCGGGGAACTCTTTTAGCAAGTGTTTTTGTAAAAAGACGTTGAATGATGGGGGAAAATAATGGGGGGGAAAATAATTTCAAAATTGAAATAGGCCGACCCTTTAAATTTGGAAAGTACCAAAAAAATAGTTTTTTAAAAAGGGACCAGAGATTTCCACTATTTTTAAACCATTTTTTTTAAAATTTTTACATAAACTATCTCGCATCAGAAAAAATACTTATTTTGTAGCCATAAGAAAATTTTTATTGTAGCTTAAGCCCGGGGGGTCTATAGCAAATTTGGGGTCGAACCGGACAAATTGCAACAGAAGCGAATTTGGATATTGGATTCAGGAAAAAAACTAAATAACCCATAAAAAAAACCCCTAAAATCTCAAAGGGTAATGGGTCTAATCATCCCTAAAGAAAGTGTAAAAAAATTTAAATTTTAAAAAAAATAAATTTTTATAAAACCCTAGACCCTTTGTTTTAAAATAAAAAGTTTTTTAAAGGGGTTTTTTCAAAAAAAAAATATGCCCAATTTTGAAAAAAAATTTAAATTTTGTGCCTGCAGAGTAATGAAGGTTAAAATTTTAAATTTTTTTCAATGTGTTTTGGTAAACGTTTTTCTTTTGGCACAAAAGTTTATGTTTTTCTCTTTGGGTTGTAAAATTAGAAAATAGGCCCCCTTTGATACGGTTTAAGTCAATCATGGAGAAAAAGTTTTTATTACAATCTGTAGGGCCAAAACCTACGGATGTAGTCAAAATCTGTTACTTACGTTAAGGGCAAAATATGTTACTAAAATGCCATTCGCCGAAAAGGGGTTTTCCAAGTACTCACATCAAGCTATATTTTGGGACTTTCCTGGATCAAAATTACACTTTAAATCCTTACTGAAAATTTTTTTCTGGGTTTTTTTAAATAATTTGTTAAAATCAGATTTAAACCCCTTTTAAAGCCCCAAGATAGTTGTTTTTCCCCCAAATTTACACCCCATAAGTAGTAGGGATTGAGGTTGTTTCGGGGAATTTATTTCGCAAAATCTGAAACCCAGGTGCCGCTATAGGGTACTGTACCTCAGGTCTCGTTAAAAAAAAAATTTTTTTTTCGTTTGCGGGGGTGTTTTAAGCCCCCAAAAAAGTGAAATGAACTTGAAAACGTCTAATCAGGACCATTTAGGTACCTGGCCAAAACCCGCTAATTTTGGTTTGGGGGGCGACATTCCTTCCGAGTTAAATATGGAGAAAAAATTACAAAAAAAGCTTATTAACTCCCCTTTTAAATTTGGCACCGGCAGAGGAATTAAAAAAAACGTTTTTATAATTTTTCATCCAATTTTTAATCGGAAGGAATGATGACCCCAAAAAAATTTGCATGGGTTTCCAGGACCTCATAGGTTGATTTTTACTTATTCAAAGTTTATTTTACGTTTTGTGGAGGGGTTGGAAACACACCGAAAACGCAAAAAACTTGTATTTTAACGAGGGTTCCCGAGTTTTACAGTCCCTATAGCGGGCACCAGGTACGAGATTTTTTCGAAAAAAAAACTCCCGTAGCAACCTCAAAGCTACTACTTTTGGGGGGTAAATTTGGTGGAAACAAAATTAAAAAGGGGGTTAATCTGGATTTTAACGAATTATTTAAAATAATCCCTAATAAAATCTTCATAAGGATTTTAAAGTGTAGTTTTGATCCCGGTAAGTCCAAATAGTCTTTATTTTGTTTTTTGAAAACCCCTTTTCGGGGAATGGCTTTTTACGTAAATGATTTGAGTTGGCCTTAAAGTAAGTAAAAAGATTTTTGCTACATATCGTAGGTTTATGGCCCTACAGATTTTAAAAATAACTTTTTTGCCCTATTTATTAAACCGTATCAAGTGTGGCCATTTACTAAATTTTTTATTAAATGAGACAATCTAAACATTATTTTGCCAATAAAAAACGTTTTCCCCAAACCATTGAAAAAATTTAAAATTTAACCTTCATTTACCTCGCAGGGAACAAAATTAAATTTTTAAAAATTTTCATATTTTTTTTGAAAAAACCCCTTGAAAAAATTGATTCATAAATGGATCTAGGTTTCATAAAATTTATTTTTTTTTTAAAATTTAATTTATTACACTTTCATTTTGGGGGTGATTAGACCCAAAATTTACCCTTTGGAGATTTAGGGTTTCTTTATGGGTTTTTTAGTTTTTTTTTTCCGAAACCCAAAGATCAAATTCGCTTTGTTGCAATTTGTCCCAAGGGTTTGACCCCAAATTTGCGTATAGACCCCGGCATATAGCTACAATAAAAAATTAATCTCTATGGCTACAAAAATAAGTATTTTTACTGATGCGGAAGTTTATGTAAAATTTTAAAAAAATAGGTTTAAAATGTGGAAGTCCTCGGCCCTTTTAAAATACTATTTTTTAATGGTATCTTTCCCCAAAATTTAAGGGTCGGCCTATTTCACATTTGAATCATTTTTCCCCCCGTATTCATTACCCTCCATCATTTAACTTCTTTTTTCAACAATCACTTGCTAAAAAAAAGTTCCCCGCCTTTTGAATACTACCAACCCCTCAAAAGATACACAGGTTTGAGATTTTGCAGCATAAAAACTCTATGCTCAAAATCGACGAGATTTTTAAACCACCCCTATTTTCCATAGTTTTAAAGATACAAAAACGCTAGTCCATTCAAAAGATACGTAATTAGATTTCATGAATTATAGTTCCAAATGAATAATTCGCAAAAAAAACTTTCCACATTAGGAACAGGTCGTGTATTGTAAATAAACACATGTTATCAGAACTTTTGTCAGTGACTGTACATTTCAACTATAAACCTAATCTAACCGTTGTTATCTTATTTCTATTGAACAATCAAATGGAAATGCAATTTAAATTTTTTCTATGCGCGCGATATTGGAGAAGTTATCGCCAAAAGTATGAAAATTACAAAATCCAAATTTGGCTCCAAGAACCCAACATAGAAAAAATATATACTCGCGATTCTCATCTACTAGTGACCCTCTACAAATAATCAATCATAAAAAATCTGTCTCAACAAAATGCAAACGGATATTCGATTCTAAACTGGACTAGAAGTGTTGATTTTTCACATTTATCATGTTTAAGAGTTGTTCTTAATGAAAAATTTTGTTGTAACATATGGCTAACAAGATGGTGTTGCTGTGATATCGTTAGTGAGTAATCGCAACGCCGTTTTATGGTACATTTTAGTGTTGAACCAGTGCCAATTTAACATACGTTTTTAATGACAGGCCAATCTATGGTTAACAATACATAGATGTTTGTTTGGTTCTGCTGACTTCATTTGTCTCTTGAAGTTGTTTACTTTTTTTAATTTTCTGTGTGGAGAAGTGTTATTTTTATTGTGTATGATACGCATGTTCGTGCCCCGGTTGCGGTAAGTGCAGTCAGAACTTGAGTATAGTCTCACCATGGATGAGATTTTCAGTAGGATAACGACCCTGGACAAATACCTCCAGGCGCCTAAGCGTCAACGTATTTCGTCCCCCGAAGCACAACGCAAATGTCGAGAGGTAACCAACCAACCCAGCACGTCGGGTGCTTCCACGATGGTCAGGCCTAAGGATGACTTAGTCACCATTCCTACTTCAAATCGTTTTGCCGTCCTCGAGACGGACGATACCACGCCCGACTCGCTGGAGTCGCAGGCCTCAGGCTATGATACCAACCAGGACGCTATGGACGGTGTATTGCCTGTCACCGTCACACCTTCGAAAAAGGTTCATACGCCGCCAATAGTGGTGTATGGTTTTGAACGCTACCGCGACCTTGTCGCTGTTGTTAAGTCTGTTGTGGCTGATCATGGATTCACGATCGCGTCGCGCGTGGATTCTTTTGCTATAAAAGTTAAAGTCTATCGATGACTTCCGCGCCCTGTCCGACGCCTTACGTGACCGCAAGGTGCAATTCCACACATATCCAATGGGTGAGGTAAAAACCAGGCGTTTTGTCCTACGGGGATTGTCTGCCCGCCAATCAGCTGATGATGTCCGTAATGACCTAGTCGACGGAGGATACGCAGTCCGTACGGTCACCCAGATGACTGGACCGGGTCCTCAGCACGTCCCGATACCGCTGTTCGTGGAACCACTCAGGTGTCACCTGACGCTCCACCGCTGGTAGACCTGCGTGTCCTAGGACATTCCCGGGTTACAGTTGAGCCTTACAAAGGTGCAAAGGGTCCAACAATGTGCTTCAAACTGTCAGAGGTTTAACCACACCTCACATTCTGCAATGTTGGCCTCGCTGCTTCAAGTGTGCTGAAGGACACAGTGGTCGCGACTGTAAGAAGTCACCCCTTGTGCCCGCAAAGTGTGTAAACTGTGGTGGAGACCACCCTGCATCCTATAGGAAGTGCCCGGCATATCTACGGGCAGCGTCGCAGCACCTGAAGCCTACCATTCCACGAGAGCGTCCGACAGCTCGTCCGCTTCCAGCTGCCAAGGCTCGTCCGGGCTACTCATACAGTGCAGCGGTCTTTCCAGATCTCACAGTTCAGCCATCACCATCAGAAGGTAGGACTATGGTACAGCTTCCACCCAGACTGACCCGTGACCTTCCAGAGCTGCACGATCTCCTCCGCAACCCATTACGAGAGTCACCACCACCTATGAGTTCTGCCACTTATGGTATGATCTTGGATATTTGTAAAGCTCTGGCGTCCATGACCACGGACCCAATTATATCTATGATGGTAACCACGATTGCCTCTCTAGTGGAAGGACGCTTCAATGGTCCTTAGACCCCCCGGATTGCACATTCTTACCTGGAATGCTGGTGGAGGAATTAAATCCAAGACACCCGAACTTCTCCTATACATGCGTCAGCATGATATTCATCTAGCACTTTTACAGGAAACCTGGTTAGCTCCTCAAGTATCTTGGAAAGTGGCGAAGCACAAGGTTTATCGTGAGGACCGGGGGGGTCGCTCCTGGGAGGCGACAGTCAGGAGGGACGGCCATTCTTATTAGTACACAGGTCGATCATTTTCAAATACCTATTCCGCCTTTGATCTCACTTGAGGCGGTTGGTGTCCAGGTTCATACCCCAGGTGGCCACCTCCGACTTATTTCAGTGTACAAGAGACCAACCACAAGACTTAATGTGTCTGACATTGATATCCTACTTGCCTCCCCCATACCAACCGTCCTCATGGGTGACTTTAATTCTAAACATCCGTCTTGGAATTCCCTGACAGCCAACACAGCAGGAAACGCCTTGCGTGACCACGCTGACTGTAGCACATACGTTGTGGCAGGTCCAGTTGGCCCGACGCACTTTCCGCTTGGTGAAGCCGTGGACGTCCTGACGTCCTTGACATCGCGTTGTTGGCCAACATTCGTTGCTCGTACAACCTTGAGCATACCAGCTCTCTCTTCAGACCACAATCCCGTGGTCCTCAATCTAGGTAACAGACTCCTTCTTTCCCCGCCGTGTCAAACGACCTGATTTTCACAAGGCTGACTGGGATGCTTTCCGCGCTCATCTTGACGCAGGTCTCCTGAAGATCCGCCACCTTTAACTTCTACGGTTGACGTGGATGCAGCGGTAGAATCTATCACTTCACTGATCCAAGAGGCAATTGCTACCTCGACACCGACCTCTTCTCGTGGCCGCATTACCCTGTATGATTTGCCAGAAGGACTTCGCCGTTCAGTAACCTTCAAAAATCGCCTACGACGTACCTGGCAACGCACTCACTCTGCCCATGACAAAACCGCTTACAACAGAGCATCAACAGCTCTCAAGCGTGATATTGCGGCCTTCCGATCTGAACTCTGGGATACTACGGTAGCGGGTCTCGATGTCTCCGGCAAATCTTACTGGCGTATGGCTCGTGCCCTACAACGTATTCCACAGGCGGACCCACCGATTCAGAGACCACAAATCTTGGCATGCAGCTCTGTGGAAAAAGCGAACGTCCTGGCAGACTCGCTGGAGGCCGCATTTACCTTGAACCCACCCACAGCCTCTACACCACAAGTGGAGGAGCAAGTCCTCTAGTGGTCACAAACTCACCACGTTCCTTTCCCTCTACCAGATGGAGCGGGATGCACATTTGAGGAATTGCTCCAGATTGCAAAGGACCTTCCACACAACAAGGCTCCAGGAGATGATGGCATCACGGCACAAGTTGTTCTCCAATTGTCAATGCGTGCAGCAAACACGATACATGCTATTTTCAATGCAGTTCTTAAACTTCAACATTTCCCAAGCTCTTGGAAAAATGCCAAGGTCATTACATTTCTGAAACCGGGAAAGTCTGCTCAGGACCCTACGAGCTATCGCCCTATCAGCCTCCTGTCTGTGTTATCCAAGATGCTGGAGCGTGTCATCCTAGTCCGTCTACAACGTCACATAGACGACTCGAACGTTCTCCCGGACGAACAATTTGGATTTCGAGCAAAGCACTCCACAATACAACAGCTAACGAGGATAACTGATAAGATAACAGATGGTTGGAACAGCGGCTGTGCGTCAGCGGCGGTATTCCTTGACGTCTCCAAGGCATTTGATCGGTGTGTGGCATGTTGGACTCATTCACAAACTTGTACACTTTCAGTTCCCTGATTATCTAGTCCTGCTTATTCAATCCTTCCTCACTGAGCGTACTTTCTACGTATCAAAAAATTCTGTCTCCTCACAGCGCCCAATTCTTGCCGGAGTACCTCAGGGTTCGGTGCTGAGCCCTGCTCTTTTTAATGTCTTCACAGCCGACATGCCACCTCCGCCGGAAGGTGTTACCTCGGCAATGTTTGCTGATGACTTCGTGGCTCTGTCAACTAATCGTCGCCCATGGATCGCAGTTCGCGTTGGACAACGTTACCTTGACATTATTTCAGACTGGTACGCAAATTCACGCATGGCCCTCAATGTGGAGAAGACTTCAAGTACTCTCTTCTCATGGTCTAGAAAACGGCCTCCTCCTCGGTTACGTCTCAATGATGTCGCCATACCATGGGCACCGACCAATAGATGCCTGGGCATAACTTTAGACCGTAAACTTACGTGGGGCCCACATATCCGGTCAGCAACTCAGAAGGCAACCGGTAAACTCGTCTCTCTGTACCACCTCCTGCGGAATGCACAGCTCTCGGTAACGGCCAAGCTCCGCCTCTACACGTCTGTAATCCGTTCAGCGGCGTTATACGCATCTCCTGTCTGGGGAGGATGTGCAGCATCCCACCGCAACCGACTACAAGTGGTGCAAAACAAGATTCTTCGTGTGTCCCTTTCTCTCCCTCGCTGGACACGAATGTCTGAGGTTCACACTGACCTCGGTCTGCAAACCGTCGACCAATGCATTGCTGCACAAGCTGCAGATTTACGCATTCTAGAAGCGGTACCAAATCCCATGTTTCTGCACTTGCCCACATTTATTCCGAGAAGAAGCGACGTATTCCCGCGCCCCATTGCAGCTCTTGGACCTCGTTTCTTGCCTCCACGTCGTCAGGCACGGCTTCTGCGGGCTCGTCAACGTCTCATCGCCGGTCGTCGTCGAGTGGGTGTAGTGGACCCACGACTAAGACCTCCGTGACGATAAAAATAACTCTCCTTGGATGTCTCTTGTGGGACTTTTCTGCCACGGATGCAAATCCTAGAAGTTTGTTGCCATTTTCAAGTTCCGGCGGTATTTTACCGAAATCAACGGTGCCTGTCACCAATTACCATGCAGCGCAAGGACGCTGTCCATCGCCCAACTCTGGCACACATCAGATTTTTAGTTATAGGTGCTTCGCATCAGGCACTAAAACTACCAGGGGAGAGGCTTCGAGCCCCACGACCATTCCTCAAAACAGAAGAAGATACTACATAGTTTTACACGCTTGCAGCTATGCTTGCAGTGTCGATCATTGTTGACGCGGTAGGCAGTATGGCGGTTATTAGACGAGGGAGCGGATCGACTGAGGATGCAATTCAACTCTAACGGTTTTTCTGTGATTCTGTGGGTGTGTGTGTGTGTGTGACGTCGAAAATTAGACGAATCGCTGAACAGGTTGCGCTGAAATTTTAAATAGATATCCGGTACGATTTAAGTGAGAACTGCTAACAAAATCAGCTAGATCCATAGCGATTTCAACCTACAAGAAATAATAAATTTAAAAATTATATGCGAATGTGCAAGAATTTTTTAACGACAATGGATTTGTTTTGTTTTTTTAAAATATTGTTTGTTCGTTATTTTTGGGCTGTGAAAATGCAAGTGCCAAAGGTGTATCGAATCTCGCTCAAGGTACCCCCAAATTCCGTTCCGAGATTGAGTAAACCTTGCAATCGTTACACATATTTTGTACTGGTTATGTGTTCCATAGTATTGACACAGATGAAAGACTTCACTGCGTTATATGCATTTCAAAACATGTTTAATAATTTTTAAAATACAATCCAGAAATTATAAAATCTTTCCCGACCAGGGGATAGAACCAAGGTATCCCTCATTTCGGGTATAATGGCGCCTTAGCCAACTAGACTAGGAAAACGCCAAAGTCGTTGTTAGACGAGTGAGTGAGCCATGTGTTGAATACCCGGGAACATTTGCATTTATGTTTGGTATAAATAATAGGGTTTTAAGTTTAGTAAGTATAAGGGCGCGTCAACTGTACGGCCATAATGCGCCACTCTAGCCTATGATAGGCTAGGGAGGCCTTACGTTGGGGGAATAAAAGGAATGTTACCGGGTACTCAACACATGGCTCACTCACTCGTCTAACAACGACTTGAGCGTTTTTCTAGTATTTTTTCCATTATTAATATTTCCAGATTCTATTTCATATTTTTATTCTAAAAACTGTTGAATAAGCTTGATGCCACTCTTTAATGTGAGAGAAATGGTTTTATTCTGGACATTTTGTTAAATCCTAATTGTTATCAAAAAATCTAAAGACTTTCAGAGTCTCATAAGAATGGATGGATAAACACATGTCTATATCAGAGAAGATAATAATTTAATATTTCTTCACTTTTTCAGTAAAGATGACAATGCAATATATTTTATTTTACATATGTTAATAAACAATTAATTAATTTTCCAAGCATATATGTGGGAAATTTATTTTTTAAGTTGAAATGTAAATGTGAATGTGAATGTGGAATTAACTTGTTAGTTTAAACTTTTCTAGGGACAAAATGAAGGATGAAAGTGGTGAAGAATACCAATGAAATATATGCTGTTTTTGGCAATAAAACTATTTTGAAATGGCACAAAAAATTATATTTAGAGTTTACAGACACATTTTGCATAAACAATTAATATTATAATATTATATTGTGTGACAATTGTAATTATTTGTTATAAATATTTACCGTATTACACATTCACATTAACAGTCTTGAAGAAGCATACTATAAAATATATAATACATATCACATAATGCTGCTATTAACTTTTTGAAAGCACAAGTCACATAACTTGTACATTGTAAACATGCAAATAAAACTAAACAATAAATATAGTACATATGGGTCTAAAACCACGCAACATTAAAGAATATTTCACAACCAAAACTAGTACGACTAGCAATCATTCAAATATAAGATGTGTGTTCTCTGGGTTCTCTAGGTAGTGGTGTTTGTGTTCTTCAAACAGGGCAACAAGTTGTTCTGTGAACCTGCTGTGGAGGTCATCTATCTGCTCCTGAGTCGGCTCCGGGATGTGCTCGGCTGTCATCGGTTTCCCGACTGAAACAAGAACACGAGTCACTCGATGACAAGATGTGTGTTCTCTGGGTTCTCTAGGTAGTGGTGTTTGTGTTCTTCAAACAGAGCAACAAGTTGTTCTGTGAACCTGCTGTGGAGGTCATCTATCTGCTCCTGAGTCGGCTCCGGGATGTGCTCGGCTGTCATCGGCTTCCCGACTGAAACAAGAACACAAATCAACTGTGCACTGTGTTGTATGTACATCTTGGTTCTGCTTAGTTCTGTCATTGTAAACATGGACATGAACTACAGTTATATCGGTTGAAATCAAGCGCTGCAAAATGGTGAGCCGGTGTTTCACAAGAAATCCTTTGGGTAATTTTGTGTTTCAGAGAGCATGTAAAATGCTATTTCCGAAGCAATGCTACACATCAAAGTTGAATCTTTCAACAGTACTATAATTTTACAACATACCCAGGGTCAATTCATGGCCCTCTCCAGCTAGCCATCTAGTGAGAGGGTGTTTTAGGGTGCTGTATGTGTTGCGAATTGGTTTTCATTCAACGCGGTGTTATAGGGTGCTGTGTATAGGGTGTTTTGATTCAATTTTCATCTTACAATGTGTTAATGGTATTGTGAATTGGTTTCATACATAAGTGAGTTATAGGGTGTTGTTGTTGTTATTGTTATAGGGGGTCTGAATGGTTATCATCAAGCAACATGTAAGTATTCCTCAGGTCTCACCGACTGTGGTGATTGGTCTTCTCAGAGGCATGAGGCCGTAAGAGTTCTCGAAGAACCCTTGTCCACACATCACCGGGGGGGAGACGCCTGTGACCTTGCGGAACACCTCCTGACCCCACCGCACCCAGCTTCCCTCAGGGTAGAACACCTCGCGGTACAGGTCGTTCTCACCGAACGAGAAGACAGGCACCAGGCTGACACTGCAAACAGGAGAATATGCTGTTGGTTTGCTTGAACTTTTCTGCCAGGTACCGTAGCCATGCACTGTGGCAAACAGGGTTACGCATAGCATGTGCTATTAATTAAATACTAATGAGATTATAATATATGGTAGCTATACGAATTATTAAAGCGAAGAAAATTAACAATGTGTTTGTTAAATCTCCCCGAAAAGCCAAATATCTGATCTCCAGGATTGTCTCCAGGAATTAAATGTTCTGAATTATTTTTTCACCCATACACGTAAACTATCTCTCGATTTAAAAAAATACAATTATCTTAAAGTTATATGGTGCTCGGACACTTACAGCACGTTTGTCCATTCATGAAAATAGATCCTTGCGGAACGCCACACCACACTTGGAACATACTACACTGTCACCATTGTCTTACTTACTATTTGTGTCATTTGTTCTTAAAATTTACAGAGTATCATTATCAGTCACCATCTCTGCTACTCAGTTCATCCAATGTAAAAACCTATAGGTTTGTTGCCATTCCCGAGCTCCGGCGGTATTTAACCGAAATCAACGGTATATATGACCATCCACCATGCAGCACAAGGACGCTGTTCATCGCCCAACTCTGGCACACATCAGATTTGTAGTTATAGATGCTTCGCACCAGGGATTGAAACATACAAGGGGAGAGGCTTCGAGCCCCACGACCATTCCCCAAAAAAAATTGATCATCCAAATAAGAAACAAGTATTTCATTAAACCAAGTAATTTATCGTGTCCATTTATTGTTTATTATGATATGCGTTAATGTAATGTTTTTAACTGTCAAAAGTCATAATTATTTCCTAAGTAGGCCTACCTATATCGTTTATTGAGTACATTAAATGACTTGGTATGTCATCGCCTACCCGTGTCTCAGCGCCATTTTGATAAATCCTTTTTTTCTTTTTCAGCAGGATCCTGGGATTCCCCGGTCTGCACAGGCGGGCCTCGGCAGCCCCTCCCACTACCACCACCACAGCGCGCCCTGTGCCGTTAGCGCTGTCGAGCAGGTAGTCCAGACTGCCTCGTGAACACGAACATATACCCAGTCTGAGGAGCCACTCGCGGACAAACGGGGCGTACGCATTGAAGTTCATTGTTGTCAAGTATTGTGTTACTCCCAGGGTAAAGTTGACTCACGTTGTTCGCCTCAGTCGCGAAGTTTCCTGCTGCACCTGTTGAAAGAAACAAACTTTAGCAATAATTAATTAAAATTATTGTCAAGAATATGAGGAACATATTCCATACAAATGTCAGGAAGCAAGTACATTTTCGATAGCTTAAACTTGAGAAATTGTTGTAAACACAGTTAATTATTGTGGATGTGCAAGATCCAGGGATTTTCGCACACTTATTGGAGCCTGACGCTGTATGTGTTTACCTGGTAAAATCAAGAATGCTCGTGTGTCTACACAAGATTAGAGCTGTGAAAATGAGGAAATGTTCATTTGTACTAAGGAAAGAGAGTTCGAGACTTTCCGAAGGCTTACGAGAAGAAATTGGTGGTTAGGCGGCCTTTTAGAAACTAGACTTTGACACGAGTTCAAAAGCGGCCAAGTCTACGTGAAAAGGATTTCGTCCTTAAACAGGGGTGAAATTAAAAAATGTATCAAGTCAATGTAGTGTCAAAAATGGTATCCCACAGTCCACACACATAATTTAAAACATTCATTACGTACTTTTAAACCTTGTTGGAAAAACTGGTTGCATTTTTAATGGTATTTGGCAGCAGATAAAGAAGAGAGAAATGGCATTGTATTAGTAAAATTGTTTTGTTTAAAGTATCTTAAAAGTCAGCCGATGTGTATAAAACTTAGGAAGGTGTCGGTTAACATTGTCCACGACTCCACGCGCAACGTTGTGGGATAGCTTATGATTTGATCAATTGATTGATTGAGCTGCTTCTTATTTTTGCACAGCCTGCCAGTGTGTGGGGGGGGCGACTTGATTTCATCGTTCATCTGCAATTAGTTTGCTCACCTGCAACGATTACCCCATGGGGGGAAGCGCAAAGCATGTAATTCTTGGAGGGGTCCAATTCCGATGTCTTGACCAGTTTCAATGGGAAGTAGTCCCGGTAGTACCTCGCCCAAGTCCAGCGGCGGACCCAGTTCGAGGGGTAGCCGCCCCGGGAGGCAGCCTTCCTGTCGACCAGCATGTAACAGAGGTAGGCGAGGCCCGCCCAGGAGTAGCGGGTGTAGAAGATGATGTAGGGTAGGGCGAGGTAGCCTAGAGTTGTACACGCGAGCATAATACTGAGCTGCGTCAACACTGCCAGTGTCTGGAGGCGTCTCCTTGTTGTCTCGGTTGAGGGCCAGAACTTCGTACTCGACATCCTCGTCATCTGGGCACACAAATAATATTACGTCAACTTGTGGTACCAAACAGACACTGAGTAATGTAAACATGGGTGTGAAATTGTTAATTCGTACAAACTCATCTAGGTTTCTACCTAACAGTAGTCTACAACCTATAAACCAGGGCCGCTGGAAAGTTATCTGGAATATCTCTGGAAGTATATGCCTCCCGCTTGCCGGCCGGGAGTGTATATAAATCATATATTTTGTATACGTTTCCAGAAGAAAGTTTAGGTATCTGTTCCCGAGTATTTCTTCGTGTAATCATTTAAGCGGATAAAGCTAAGCGTTTTGGCGAAAGTTTGCTGCGTTTGGCGCGCCGACCAATGTGGCGAGTTTGCCACGACGGTTTTTCGTCTCGAATTGACTTGAACTTGGTTCAACAATTTTTTGTCTCACGTAACACGTTCAAATATCCCACAATGCACCATGATTTCACCTTATCTTTGTTTATAACTTAGGTTGTGCAGCTCTGCAATGCAAAGAACAGTCTTAATAACTGTTTTTTTTTATAATTATTAATGTTTTTAAGAAATAATGTGAATTAATTAATTTCACTATGTTATAATAAATAAAATAAATTGTGGAGCTTTTTCAAAACGTATTAAGTACACCTAGTACAAAAAATGAGTTAGGCCTAGAGATAGAGTTGTGTTCTTGACTACAAGCTTTATCAGATGGTGGAAAGTATTTTCTTCCAAAACCAAATATAACCAGGATGACATTTTTTCGAAAACGCAATAAGTCCATATTTTTGTAACGCAGTAAGTCCTTTTCTACCAATGTTAACTTAGTTTATCGCGGTGACAGAAGAACTCCGGCAATAGCCGGTAAATAGTAAAAAATGATGCTGTGAACAGAAAATACAAAAAAAGAATAAACGAAATTGGAAATACAACAAATTTTGATTTTGGAA
Source organism: Sweltsa coloradensis (assembly GCA_024449915.1). Classification (NCBI taxonomy): domain Eukaryota; kingdom Metazoa; phylum Arthropoda; class Insecta; order Plecoptera; family Chloroperlidae; genus Sweltsa; species Sweltsa coloradensis. The sequence goes on from JAMZAV010003591.1 coordinate 61,194, forward strand.
ATAAATGTATAGGCCTATTCCCAATTTTTTTTTAAGTAAATTTATAAACTAATTTAAGCCACAAATATATATTCAATATTAATTTGGGACTTGAGAAAGTATCTGTAATCAGTCGCTTCTTCATTAATAATCGTTAATTTAATGTAAATAAAACATATTTTATTGTATTTTTTTTTAAACGCAATTTATCTATCACTCGGAGCCAACGACTTAGCTTTAAAACACATTCAAAATCAGTTTTCTTCGTTTTTCTCAGAATTCACTAACTTGAATTAACTTTGACGCGTTTCAAAAAAAACTCCACAATTTCTACTCTTCCATTGAAATAGGCTGTCTATGTCTGTCTGTCTGTCTGGCTGTACTCACTCAACATCAGTAAACACTCACTATAAATCTATGGTAAACACTGCGACGCGCGCGACGCAACACGCTTTGCTGTAACCACGCCTTATTTTCTCGGCTCAGAAAGTGCGTGTTTGTTATGATAAAAACAAGAACATGGACCTGCGTGACTTTGACATATCTGTGTCATCCGTGTCAAACTTACTATGGCTTCATCTGCCGACTCACCGACCCCTAACCGAGGAGGTAGTCTTCGTCTGTCTGTGCTAATCCTTGCTCGTCTAGTAATCCAATCTTACTGGAACAGCTGACATTCGCTAGATAAACAACACCTTGAGGAGCTACGAAGCCTCGTCTTCATGCAGGCGAGGAATACGAGTGAATTGCGAGATAAGCGCATCCTGGCGCGACTTTGTTTTCATGCAGGCGACCGCACGCAAGACGCGTAGAGTGATAATTTTTTGTGCGTTAGTCAAGAATGTGGAAATTTATAATAAACTATTAAAACAATAACCACACACCTTGAAAAAGGGGATCACACAAAGCTAAATAACTACATACCAATATCCCTCCTTTCAATTTTCTCAAAGATTTTTTTAAAACTCATTCATGTAAAAAAACCC
>JAMZAV010003592.1:0-48606 GCA_024449915.1 Sweltsa coloradensis
GCCCGGCCCAACTGAAAAAAAAACCTAGGGAAAAATCAAAAAACAAATAGCCTTTTTTTTTGGGTTTTTTTCCTTTATTTTAAATTTTTGGGTTTAAAATTCCAGTAACAATAGTTGTTTTTAAAAACAAGGTAAAGTTTTCACTTGTCACATTTATATTAAGGGATGTTTTAATCGGAATGCAATTCCTAGCGATTTTGATGAGATTTTAGGAGTTTTTGGAAAGGGGTCCGACGTCGCACTGAGAAAAAAATAAAACAATAGCTGGTTTCTATAATTTAAGTCAATTGATCAAAGGTATTCCTTGTCCCTTTTAAATTTTAAAGGGGGAGTTAATTAAATCTGAATGCAGATTCCTAGCGATTTTGATGGATGATTTAGGAGTTATAGGGGAAGGATCCGACGTCGCAACTGAAAATAAAAATCAAACAATAGCTGTGTTTCTATAAATTATAAATACAATAGTGATCACAAGGTAGTTCATTTTTCCATTATTTTAAGGGGATGTTAATTAATCTGAATGCAGATTCCTACGTTTTGATGGAGGTTTAGGAGTTATAGGGGAAGGAGTCCGACGTCGCAACTGAGAATAGAAAATCAAACAATAGCTTTGTTTCTATAAATGTATCAAGTACAATAGTGATCACAAGGAAGGTCAGTTGTCACATTTATTTTAAAGGAGATTTTTAATTAATCTGAATCCCAATTTTCCTAGCGATTTTGATGGATGATTTAGGAGTTATAGTGGAAGGAGTCCGACGTCGCAACTGAGAATAGAAAATCAACAATAGCTGTGTTTCTATAAATTTGTATAAAGTACAATAGTGATCACAAGGAAGGTCACTTGTCACATTTATATTTAGAAGATGTTTATTAATCTGAATGCAGATTCCTAGCGATTTTGAGGGATGATTTGGGAGTTATAGTGGAAGGAGTCCGACGTCGCAACTGATAATAGAAAATCAAACAATAGCTGTGTTTCTATAAATGTGTCAAGTACAATAGTGATCACAGGTATTTCCCACTTGTCACATTTATTTTAAAGGAGATGTTAATTAATCTGAATGCAGATTCTAGCGTTTTTTGATGGATGAGTTTAGGAGTTATAGTGGAAGGAGTCCGACGTCGCAACTGAGAATAAAATAACCCTTTTTTTTCAAAACAAAATTAAAGGGCCCTTTTTTTTGGGGTTTTTTTCTTTTAAAGGGTTTTTAATTTTGTAAATTCTCCAACAATGTTATTTTTTCCCTTGTCAATTTTTTTTCAAAAGTGCTAATGGAAACGAAGAATGGTGAAGAACTACGGAGAACGGGAAATTGATATTATAATTAGGGGCGTCTACAAGAATGGACATAGACGATCACAAATTAAAAATTGAAGGGGTGCTTGAAATTGAATGTTTAAACCTGGGGGTATTTTTTTTCGACCCTTACCTTTTGGGGTATGAGCCCTTGCGTGGTGGCTACACTTAAATCCCAAAAGGGAAAAAAGGGGGTTTGGGGGCACTAGAAAGAAATCAACTAGGGCAGGGAAAGTGGGGAACTTGAAAGGGAAGGTGGATAAGAAAAAAATGGGTATGTGGCTTAATCAAATTCTTTACTTAAAATATAAAGGTATTAAAAATAAGATAACTAAAAACAATAATTAAAAAAAACGGCCTCATTGTGTGTTTTCAAACCATATAACTACTGATATGGGTGAGCTGATTATACAAAAGAGTTACAAACTACGAAAGCAACATCAAGTCCAGGATACGGGAGGGTTCCACTTTTTAGGGGGGACATTAATATTGAAAAACTTGGAAAAAGTCTGCTAAAATTTTTTTTGGGAAACCGTATTAAATGTAATAAAAAAAAAAAAATTGTTTTGGGCGGTGCTGTATCACTCTCCAAATGCTTCTCACAAATAATTTTTAGGAAAGTTCGAAGAATTATGGTGAATTGGGAATTTAAAAATGCTAAGTTTAGTGTAGGAGATTTTAACATTGTAGGCTACAGTAACATCTTATGCAGAATTTAAAAGACATTGTTAATACTTGGGATATAAAAAGTTAAACTCCTACAAGAGTTAACAAAACTCCAAAAAAAATCATTGCCCTGGTAATTACTTGATGAGGAAATGTGTCATACTATTGAGGATGTTAAAAAGCCAAAAAACACTTATAATAAAAAAAAATCTTAAAATCCGAAAGAAAAAGATTAAAGGGGTTTTTTAAATAGTTAGCAAGAGCAAAATGACTAGTATGATTTTGTAAGAAAATGGAAAAAATTTAAAAGATAAGGGGGAATGGGGGGATGTAAATACAAGAGCTAATAGAGGGGTTTGGAAATAAAAAAGGGGCAAAAATAAGGAAAATCCGTTAGAGAAAAAAAATGGAAGAATATAGCTATACAAATCCATTTTTTTGATACTGTCTTAGAGAAAAAAAAAGCAAAAAAATTTTTTTAAAAATTTGCTAAAAAACAACTATGATGATGATGATTGGGGTTTATTGTTTAAATAGAAATGAATAAAAAAATCATTGGGGGGAACAAAGCTGTTTTATGCCAAAAATTGATGAATGTAGCACGACTCTAAAAAATTTGGAAAAAATAAATAATTCTGGGTAAGGGGAAAAAGTCCATAACTCGTAAAATCACAAAGTCTAAATGGTATTGGAATAGAGAGAGAAAAGTGTGCAAATGACTTAAAAACTATTTCTTAGTAGTATAGAAGAAAAAGTAGATAAAATAGAAGCCTACTATGAAAGATGTTTTTATTCCGACACTCGTATCAGAAAAAGAAAATGACGTTTTTTTTGAAATTTTAAAAATATCTCATTTGCTGAGCTGAAGGGGCATTATTTGCAAACGCCAAAAAAGGGAAGGGATGGAAGGCTCTCCAACTGAATATTAAAAAATACATTTGGGGGCATAGGGCCCGAGTTTCTAGAGGTTATAAATTTCACTGACACCGGGGATATTCCCTGAGAAATGGAAAAATTTTTACTGTTATACCCCGTGCCCAAAGTTAAAAACCCTTGTAAGGGAGACCAAGACCAAATTTAAATTTTTCCTATATATGAGAAAGTGTTAGAGAAAGTGGACTAAACAACTAATGGAATATTCGAGCAAGGAATTTTAATATAATCAATCAGATTCCTAAGAATCACTCTTGTGAAACTGCTTTGCAGAAAACTTACTTGAATGGAAAAAGATATGGGTTTGGAAAAATACCCTGCAATTTTTCTAATTTTAAACGAGCCTTTGAACATAGACAAAATATCTGTTAATAAAATTAGGGGCAAATTAAGATGTCTGGGAGGGATATAAATGGGTTTGAAATTTTTTTTTAGATAGATCCAGGAACTAATAGATGGGGAGTTATCAGCAAACAAAATGTAGATAGGGGTACCTCAAGGCTCGGTCCCTTTGGGCCGTTGTTTTTATAATTACTTAAGATTCATGAATGTGTTAGTAATCTATTGAACTTTTTTGCGACGATACTCTATACCTTATCTGGTTATGATATTAAAATATTGTGTGAGATTATAAATGAGGAATTAAAAATCCTTGGTTGAGAAGAAATAAGCTTCAATTAATTGAAGTGAAAACAAAATATATGCAAATTACATCATCGGGATTTATAGATAAGTAAATTACTGCGAGAAAAGACTGGGAAATAGTAATGAATGATGGTATACTTAATTTTGTAGATGAATTTAAGTACTTAGGATTAATAATAGATAAACATCTCAAATTTACCAGCAATATTGAATATGTAAGTAAGCAAATAAATGGGAAAACAAATATACTATTCAGACTTAAGGAGATTTGTACCTGCTAAAACACTGATAGTAATATATAATGCACTTATAAAACCTCATCTCAATTATTGTGGAACACTATTATGGGGAGTAGATAAAATGAGTATGTCAAAGCTACAAAAACTCCAAAACAGGGCTATGAGAGCAATTTTGAAAGGAAACATGTACACAAAGATTCAAGATATGCTCGATACCTTAAACTGGCTGTCAATAGAACAAATGGTCTCCCTTAATACCCTTACATTTATACATAAAATAGTAAGAGGTGAACTACCAGGGTACCTACAAAAACACATCTCGTTTGGTACTGAAGTCCATAAATAAACACTAGGAGAGCTCACAATGTATATGTAGAATGTAGAAATAAGTCCATGTCTCAAAGGTCTATTCTCTACAGTGGTATGAGATTATATAATAAGATAGATAATAGAATAAAACTGATGCATGGAAGTAGCTTTAGACAGGAATGTGTGAATTTTGTAAGAAAGAATATAGTCTTGCAGAGGTGATGAACATGTTTGCATTGTTCATTTTTTCATTTTTCTTGTAATAAAATGCTATTTGCTTTGAGTATCTATTAGTAAGGTTGTGTTGTGTACCATGAAATAATATGTTAACATGTGATAATAGCTGAAAATGCTAAATAAAGTGAAATGAATGAATGAATTAATATTAAGGAGGTGTTTATTAATCTGAATGCAGATTCCTAGCGATTTTGATAGATGAGTTTAGGAGTTATAGTGGAAGGAGTCCGACGTCGCAACTGAGAATAGAAAATCAAACAATAGCTGTGTTTCTATAAATGTGTCAAGTACAATAGTGATCACAAGGAAGGTCAGTTGTCACATTTATATTAAGGAGATGTTAATTAATCTGAATGCAGATTCCTAGCGATTTTGATGGATGAGTTTAGGAGTTATAGTGGAAGGAGTCCGACGTCGCAACTGAGAATAGAAAATCAAACAATAGCTGTGTTTCTATAAATGTATCAAGTACAATAGTGATCACAAGGTAGTTCACTTGTCACATTTATATTAAGGGGATGTAAATTAATCTGAATGCAGATTCCTAGCGATTTTGATGGATGAGTTTAGGAGTTATAGTGGAAGGAGTCCGACGTCGCAACTGAGAATAGAAAATCAAACAATAGCTGTGTTTCTATAAATGTATCAAGTACAATAGTGATCACAAGGAAGGTCAGTTGTCACATTTATATTAAGGAGATGTTAATTAATCTGAATGCAGATTCCTAGCGATTTTGATGGATGAGTTTAGGAGTTATAGTGGAAGGAGTCCGACGTCGCAACTGACAATAGAAAATCAAACAATAGCTGTGTTTCTATAAATGTGTCAAGTACAATAGTGATCACAAGGTAGTTCACTTGTCACATTTATATTAAGGAGATGTTAATTAATCTGAATGCAGATTCCTAGCGATTTTGATGGATGAGTTTAGGAGTTATAGTGGAAGGAGTCCGACGTCGCAACTGAGAATAGAAAATCAAACAATAGCTGTGTTTCTATAAATGTATCAAGTACAATAGTGATCACAAGGAAGGTCAGTTGTCACATTTATATTAAGGAGATGTTAATTAATCTGAATGCAGATTCCTAGCAATTTGATGGATGAGTTTAGGAGTTATAGTGGAAGGAGTCCGACGTCGCAACTGAGAATAGAAAATCAAACAATAGCTGTGTTTCTATAAATGTATCAAGTACAATAGTGATCACAAGGAAGGTCAGTTGTCACATCTATATTACGGAAATGTTAATTAATCTGAACGCAGATTCCTAGCGATTTTGATGGATGAGTTTAGGAGTTATAGTGGAAGGAGTCCGACGTCGCAACTGAGAATAGAAAATCAAACAATAGCTGTGTTTCTATAAATGTATCAAGTACAATAGTGATCACAAGGAAGGTCAGTTGTCACATTTATATTAAGGAGATGTTAATTAATCTGAATGCAGATTCCTAGCGATTTTGATGGATGAGTTTAGGAGTTATAGTGGAAGGAGTCCGACGTCGCAACTGAGAATAGAAAATCAAACAATAGCTGTGTTTCATAAATGTATCAAGTACAATGGTGATCACAAGGAAGGTCAGGTGTCACATTAATATTAAGGGGATGTAAATTAATCTGAATGCAGCTTCCTTGCGATTTTGATGGATGAGTTTAGGAATTATAGTGGAAGGAGTCCAAAGTCGCAACAGAGAATAGAGAATTAGACTATAGCTGGGTTTCTATTAATGTACCAAGTACAATAGTGATCACAAGGTAGTTCAGTTGTCACATTAATATTAAGGGGATGTAAATTAATCACAATCCAGCTTCCTAGCGATTTTGATGGATGAGTTTAGGAATTATAGTGGAAGGAGTCCAAAGTCGCAACAGAGAATAGAAAATCAAACAATAGCTGTGTTTCTATAAATGTATCAAGTACAATAGTGATCACAAGGAAGGTCAGTTGTCACATTTAATATTAAGAAGATGTTAATTAATCTGAATGCAGATTCCTAGCGATTTTGATGGATGAGTTTAGGAGTTATAGTGGAAGGAGTCCGACGTCGCAACTGAGAATAGAAAATCAAACAATAGCTGTGTTTCTATAAATGTATCAAGTACAATAGTGATCACAAGGAAGGTCAGTTGTCACATTTATATTAAGGGGATGTTAATTAATCTGAATGCAGATTCCTTGCGATTTTGATGAATGAGTTTAGGAATTATAGTGGAAGGAGTCCAAAGACGCAACAGAGAATAGAAAATCAAACAATAGCTGTGTTTCTATAAATGTATCAAGTACAATAGTGATCACAAGGAAGGTCAGTTGTCACATTAATATTAAGGGGATGTTAATTAATCTGAATGCAGATTCCTAGCGATTTTGATGGATGAGTTTAGGAGTTATAGTGGAAGGAGTCCGACGTCGCAACTGAGAATAGAAAATCAAACAATAGCTGTGTTTCTATAAATGTATCAAGTACAATAGTGATCACAAGGAAGGTCAGTTGTCACATTAATATTAAGGGGATGTTAATTAATCTGAATGCAGATTCCTAGCGATTTTGATGGATGAGTTTAGGAGTTATAGTGGAAGGAGTCCTACGTCGCAACAAAGAATAAAAAATCAAACAATAGCTGTGTTTCTATAAATGTATCAAGTACAATAGTGATCACAAGGAAGGTCAGTTGTCACATTTATATTAAGGAGATGTTAATTAATCTGAATGCAGATTTCTAGCGATTTTGTTGGATGAGTTTAGGAATTATAGTGGAAGTAGTCCAAAGTCACAACAGAGAATAAAAAATCAAATAATAGCTGGGATTCTATAATTGTACCAAGTACAATAGTGATCACAAAGTAGTTCAGTTGTCACAATAATATTAAGGGGATGTTAATTAATCAGAATGCAGCTTTCTAGCGATATTGTTGGATGTGTTTAGAAATTATAGTGGAAGGAGCCCAAAGACCTACTCCAGACTGCTGTATTGTTGCTCAACGTTGGGTTTCATGGCGGACGTCTTGACAGCGTTGTCGTTGCAAATTGTGATCGCAGGGAACGGAATCTCCCATATTGGAGTCTTCTAGAACAGCAAAGCAAACAAACAGGTGGAAAATTAATGATGTCGAAACATACGAACAATAACCACAGTCATTTTTTTTAAAATTACACATTTACAAAGTGCGTGAAATTTCGGACTTCCACTCCCTTCCTCAGACGCGAGACAACGTTGCCTCGAGTGAGGAAGGGAATGGAGGAGCTCTCGAAAATTCCCACCCTTTTTAAAACTTGTTTTTTTATATTTTTGACTGTGTTTATTGTTCGTGTTGTGTATTTTTGATTTTAATTATTCTCAATGATTTGTGAATGGTATGTCCAAAATGATGCCTGTTATTAAAAGTTTTAAAGCTTCATATACTCTACTCACTGTGTTTTGAAAGCTGACAATGACCGGGTTCCTATCCCACTTCTCAAGCACCAAGGTCACTACATAGATGACGCTGGCCAGGCTGGTCAGGAAGGCCACTGCCCAGAACACCCTGGAACATATTGATGTATTTATATAACAAATAAATAAATTCATTCGTATTTATAGTTAGGAACCTATGTTGGTCCCGTATACTCCTTCGTGAAGGATGCAAGGGACCTTTTTAATTTGTTTATATGTGAAGGGGTACCAAAATGTATTGGTGCTACTTTCAAGATGGCGTCATTTCAAAATGGTAACAGATATACTTTTTTTCTTGTGTAACGTTACCCTGTAACGAAAAACATAAAAATCATAAAAGTATATAATATAAACTACAAAACATCATTTAAATCGGATGAAAATTAACTGAGTTACCACTAAAAAAGTAATTTAGAATAAATTGGCCGCAATTTTATAATGACGCCATCTTGAAAGTGGCACCAAGGCATTTTGGTATCCCTACTGATCTTAAATAAACAAGGTTAAATAGGTCCCTTGCTTCCTTCACGAAGAAGCATACGGGACACAATATTTTACACTTGGTTCCTTCACTATTAGTCTACCCATCAGTTACAACTTTTTCATCGGGGACATTTATTTTTAAGCAGACCAAGCCAACCATGTAGGCGCCGACACCATCGACGAGAGAGCAATGCTCAACTAGAGACCGGTATTTAAAAAATAGGAACGACCGATCAATCAAGTTGGACACGATTCCACCTGAGGACAGCACTAGAATCAACAAGCTATTAGGATCTCCCTTAGAATGTATTATATGCCTCGTTGCTAGGACGGCTTCAAAGTCACCGTATACACATTCCTGATTTAAGTCCACATCAGAAGTAAGAAATCTTCTGCCTCTATCTATAGCAAGGTTCGAACCCTGGACCTTCTGTTTTGGAAGCAGAGACTATAAGCACAAAATATTGACGCACAATGTTGGGTTTGCTGCCAAATTTAACGTGCTATTGTTAGCATAATGTTGAAGGTAAGAAAGGAAGAAAGAAAGAAAGCCGTCCTAGCAACGAGACATATAAAAAGTTATATCGTAGTTCCGAATTAGCTGAATTCTGGCACTGACCACGGGTGGAATCGTGTCCAGCCTGATTGTTCGGTGTTTCCTACCTAAATATGCCGGTCTTTAGTTGGTCATAGTTCACTCGTCGATTGCGTCGGCGCCTACAGGGTTGGCTTGGTTTGCTTTAAATTTGATGTCCCCACTGAAAATCAGTTATGTGACTATAAATACGTTTTTTTCCTTTTCTTCTTGATGTCGGTAAAGTAGTCACCTGACTTTACCTCTCAAAGGGAGTCGAGCGTTTCGACCCCACATAGCGCAGGCCGTGCAGGGAACAGTTCTGGGTGTACTCGGAGAATATCGTACAGACAGACTCGCAGAGACTCGAGTCTTTCTTCTTCTGAGCCATGTTTTGTGTTCCGTTGACTTCAGATACGACCACTTGCCTCACTGTTTCGAGGGGACAGAGATAATATCATCTTAAATCACAATCATAATATATCACATAAATACAAGGTTTTGAAGCGTCAGCCCGCTTTCAGGACATTATTATTGAATGATAGCAATTGTCGTAAAAGTTTGACCCGACTGGGGATCGAACCCAGAACCTCTGGCTTTACGTACCTATGCTTTACCAACTGAGTTATCGAGCCCTAAGACAAACATATAATATAATATAATATAATATAATATAATATAATATAATATAATATAGTATAATATAATATAATATATATAATACATACACAACTAATATGCACAACTAATCACATTTATTTGTTTATTAGTTGACACTCGAATACAGCATTGCTGCCATATTAAAGTATGCTAAAATAATTTAAAAACATATAAAAACTAAAACGTAATAGAAAATACAGTACAAATAAACATTTCAGTAATCATACACTAGGATTACACCTAACAACAATAACTAGGTTTATTAATCCTATAAATATCATCTTGTATCACATTAAGAAAATATCACTAAATTACCAAATTATTCGAATAACTTCAAGCTTCTCTGTTGCAAATTATTTTGAAACATAAGGAAATTAACTAAGGGCCATCAGATTCCAACTCGCAACCTTCTCGTGGTTTGGCCCGTGATTAGGGGAGTTTTTCTCCCTGAAACTAATGGCGAGCTCTGGATCGTCGTCGGGGAACTTTCCCCTTCCCTTTGACTACCTCCCCGACGGCGACGACAATGACAACACGGACGGATGATGACACAGACGGAGACGACCACGACGTGGGAGAACCCCTGCCCTCCCCATACGCTTGTGGCTGGTTCTGACCAGCACAGGCCTGTCCACCCCTGTCTCCCCGCATCATCCCTTACGTCCCTCCCTTCGTCTCGATTAGCCAAGTTGCATAAATATGAGACGTTAAGCAATATCCAATCAACATTATTTAAGCTGCTTGTTGTATAGTTCATCAATAGTTAATAACAATAAATTAATTTTACCTTTACATTTGCGTGTTCTCAAGCGGCGTCTCTCGTGTCGTGTTGACATGTTGTTGTCTCTTCTTTTCACCACCTCTGTGCCACATTCAAGCCACCCACTACACCCACCACCTACTATTTTAACCTATCCTCTTGAGACCTGTCTAATCCTATGAACTATAAACTTAAGTTACGCAGCAGGAACCCTAAAAGTGTTTGAACCGGTGGTCAGTTAACAATGCAACATAACAATGTTATGTATCTTACACTTGCAGTTTTTAATCATCACCAATGACCACCATGAAAGTATATTCACACTGCTAGGCCACCCTATTCACCCAACCAAACCCCTCCCCACCAGTAATTAATATTTCTAGAATGTCTCCTAGATGGATGAACGAATAATCGCGAATATAAAATTGTCACCTCATCAATTTCTTTATAAAGTCAAACGTCGTTATCGACCAACATGTACTGTTTACCTACACTGGTGAAGTTCGTACATGGAGGGTGTATACTTATGAAGAGAGAGAGGCTGTGGCTTCAACCAATGGTCGCTATGACACTTTCAGCCACTTAGCAACATTGAGTGCACTACGAGGAATAAACACTTTATGTGCAAATACCACTTGAGTTAAGCGAAGAATTCAGTTTTAACACGGAACTGTTGATACATTTATATAATATTAAAAATACAATATTAATCTGCTGTCTTCATTGCTCAGCTGGTACGAATACCTGGTGGAGGCGCTTTTTTAATTTCTGTCCATAGAACCATCATAAAAGCGTCATATTCCCCTACTGTGGTTAAACGTACAATATATTTGCTCTTGCTAATATTTGCTGTTTTTTATTTCCTGGTTATGTTTGCCGCGTACATGTGCTGAACATGGAAATATCTAGTACACTATCAATTATCATTATTTATTCTCTTTCGTAACTTGACCTAATTCCTTCTCGTCATCTGCTGAGTATAGACTAATATGCGTTTCTCATTCGGTGTGATTATGACTGTTGATGTTTTAAAATGTTGCCAGCTATTGATTGTAGAGGGGCTAGCAGAAGGTTTTTATTTTTTTATTTTTTTATTAAACGTCTATCCTGTTCAGTTATAAAAAATGATTTACAAAGGAGGACAACTAAATAAATCTAATTACATAGATGCAGTCCCAACAATGGACTGCATTTAAGTAAATATTTGAAATAGTAATATTACAACAACAATGCATTAAAACACAACAATTTTGATAACAAATAAAAAGGATATTAAATGCAATTATTAATTAATGAATCAAATATAAAATAAAAAAACTAAAGGGGGCTAGCCCCCCGAAACCCGGCACCGCCTTCAAAAAGACAAATTATTTAAAATTCAAACAGTAGTAAACTATAAGTTTGGATGTTCGGACCTTATCCTACCCCCATTACTTTTCCTTTCTATAGGATAATTATGCTGTCCTTATTTACACTCAACTCATTGGGTACATCGATCATTTCAAAGCAATCTATCAGTGGCCCATTATTAAAAATCATTTCGATTAAACTCTGACGGTAAATCATTCACCAATCATTCATCGCAATAAATCCGCGAACCATTCAATCATTTAATCAGTCAACAAGTGGTTAGCTGGTTAGGTTGCCAATGAAACCACCAATCATTCGGTAAATTAATTAATTATTCCATCAATCAAGCATTTAATTAACCAACAAGTAGTTAGCCAATTAAACCACCAATCAATCTTTAAATCAGAGTTTAAATCCATCAGTCGATCATTTAATCAGTCAACATGTGGTTAATCAATTAAACCACCAATCAATCTTTAAATCAGAGAATTAATCCATCAGTCGATCAATTAATCAGTCAACAAGTAGGTAATCATCTGAACCACCAATCAATCTTTAAATCAGAGAATTAATCCATCAGTCGATCATTGAATCGGTCAACAAGTGGTTAGCCAATTATACCACCAATTTAATATTTTAAATCAGAGAATTAATCCATCAGTCGATCAATTAATCAGTCAACACGTAGTTAGCCAATTTAACCACCAATCAATAGGTAAATCGGTTAATAATTTCCATCAATCAATCATTTAATTAGTGAATCCATCAATCCGTGAATCATAGTCAATAAATGTAAATCTCCTACTATCTGTTCAAGGGGTATTTAACCGCTTAACTCAAAAAATATATTTCATTTGGGCTCTAGTAATGAATTTAGCAATTAACAGAAAAGTTATTGGGGCCACCATGACCTCCCAAAAAATTGCCAAACATGACACTTTTCGAGAAAGGTCCCATTAGCAAAAATCTCTAATAAGAAATAACATGGGGACGATCTTTATGCCCCGAGACCTTGGAGGATTTTGATCCAAAAAAATATTGGCCATTATTGACGTACTCACAGCCTTTTCTGTAAATTCTCTATATTTTGTTTTGTAATTTGGGCAAGTAGTTCGGTCAAAATATGCTGATTACCAAGATGGGGTGTGATTTTGGAATGCATATTTTTGCTGTTTTGAGGGTATATTTGGGCACAGTTTCAAGACACGATGTAAAAAATGGGCATTTTAGATTGGTACTTTGCTCTAGTATCTATGTGGACCAAAAAAGAAGCAGGTTAAAGCGGATTTAAGAAATTTCCCAAAACACCAATTTTCGCAAATTTCTGGATAAAAAAATTGAAAAATTCGTGTTAAATCACAGTTACAAGATATAAATTTTTTAAACTGTCATTTTAGTGTAGTATTAGGCTATAGATCATGTGGTAAAAAATAATTTTTTGAGTTAATAGCCCGTATAACATATTGTAGCGGTACACACTACTTTACCCCTTTCTATAGTGCGTTTACTTGCGAGTTGGACACATTGTTTTCTTCGAGAGCGGAGTTTTTTTGTATGTCAGCTAATTGAATTCTATACAATTTCAGATTCAGAGGAGCATCACGCCCGATGGTTAAAAAAGAGGATAAGACTAGAATGTCATAAAAATATTAATTAATAAAGTAATAAATAAGTTTATCCAACACAATCATTAGCTCTTAAAATTTATGTGTCCGTGTGGTTATGTTTTTCCCCTTCGTTTAACCTTCATTTATATTATTGTTATTTGTGACACATGTGATGTACCTTTAACCGTACATCATATGCTAGCAGAATGTACCAAATATGATGCCTTGCGCACGCAGTTTGATCTCTCCCAATCATATGAAGAACTTCTATCATATGATAACGGCGACAAACTTTCTAAATTTCTCATCCAAAGTAATCTATTTAACAAACTTTAATTAACTTCATACACATTTCTTTCTTTTCTTTCTTTTCATTTACATACATAACTTTTATTTTGCTATTACTTTCTTCATCTTCAATTTATTTTGTTACTTATACACTTAGAAAACAATCTAATCATCAAACATACCTGCATTAACTCTTCTAATTTACTGTCATTCACAGGCGGCGCAATACGACCTAACCGGTTGAAGCGCCCTAGTTTCTCACGTCTTAAAATATTATTAAAATCAAAAATTAAATGCTATTATAAAAATGTATGATTTTTTTGGTAAGTTTTATCCACTTTGAATGAAAAAAATCGGACGTCATTTACGGTCGAACAATTAATCATAATGCAAAAGCTCGTACTAAAAGTGCAAAGAAACCACGCCAATATACATCCTCGCTTGTTTACGTAGAAAGCCAAACACTCGATATTAGAAAGTTATGTTAAAGCGTTACTCAACTATGTGCATCTAAACAAAAATACTGGAAGAATAAAAACAGTATCACATAAATACAAGATAAAAACAGTAACCAAAATCTTATTATACAGAAAACATCTAAAGACATCATACGAAGGCATGCTCTCTACCTAGGTCCTCGAATATACAACAAAATTACAAAGTCAATCAAAAAGCATGCGTCTAAATCTACATTTAAACAAGCTATCTAAAGCAATGGCTAACTTCAACATCCTCAGAAACAATTGAAAATCTCGTAAATCTGAAAGAATAAGAATAATCAAAATGATGCTATGCTAAATTTTCCTTATGGATATCAATGCAAATAGATCAAACCAATCGTGCAAAAATTCTACTAGTTATTACATAAAATGAAATATCTATACTTATATTCAGTTATATTAGCAATTAGTTTTTTAGCATCTTATTTTCATAGTATTAATAAATAGATATAGCATTAAGCATAGTCCTAGACATAGACATAAGATCAAAAACATCTGTCTCACAAACCTAAACCATGCTAAAAATATTAATTTCCTACTTGGAAACTAAATAGGTATAGACGCATGCGTCCTCGAGCCTTCAGACCTCTACACCGCTTCAAGTACCCTTATCCGCCTTTTGCCTTTCAATTTGTCTAACTTCATAAATGTCATGTTCTCTTGTTGTTTTTCATGTATGTAATGTTTAATTTGTAAATCTGTAATCACTGTCAGGCTACAGAGGGCCACACTTGCCCTGCATTAGCCTTCCTGCTCTACGGGCAGGTAAACTTCAATAAAAATAAAATAAAAAAACATAGACGCATGTTTTGTTGCCGATCGCTCAAGCTTCTGCTTATGACAGCAACAAAACAAGTTTACACTGTACGTATTTCGCATACCTATTTTAATTTTACCTAAACGTATATGTTATTATACCATATAAGATAATAATTTAACTAATAAACTCTATATACTGCAATGTAAACTTAAGAATGCAATAAAGTGATTTGATTTGATTTGATTTGGTTTTTAAGTATTTTGTCATTATACAAGATAATATAAATAAAATACTTTAAAACCGTAAATGATGTCCGATTTTTTTCATTCAAAGTGGATAAAACTAACAAAAAGTCATACATTCTTGTAATAGCATTTTTGTAAATTTTAATTATGATTTCAAGAGGTTGTTGGGTGTTGTATAAACTTATTTATAACTCTATTAATTTAATATTTTTATGACATCCTAGTCTAATCCTATGCTCAATCATCGGGCGTGTTGCTCCTCGGAATCTGAAATTGTATAAGATTATAGTTCAATTAGCTGACATACAAAAGAACTCCGCTTTCGAATAGAACAATGTGTGTCTACTCGTAAGTAAACGTACTATAGTGTAAATCACTTTGTATTTGCTAATCAATTATTCTCATATTCGTTCCTTCGTTCATCATATTATTCTGAATGGACTCACTCACGCCATGTTTGTGTAATAATGAAACTACTCGATTTAGCCTGAATTATACTTAAACTTGATAAAATTAAATGAATTGGAAGTGATATTATATCAGTGGGTTACCAAACTTGAGCAAAACTCTGACCCCGCTCTGACCTAAATCTAATATCACTAGATAAAGCCTTTTGAATACCAGTCACGCCTATTAAATCATTGACAGTTTGCCTTCGTTCTACGATTGGATTCCTTCGTACATAATTAATTACTGTTTAGCGTGACATTTGACAGTTTGTGGGTGCACTCGCACTCACGCACTCACGCACTCACGCACTCACGCACTCACGCACTCACGCACTCACGCTTGATTCCCGAACTAACTTTCTATTTCTTTTTCTTGCAAGGTTAACCGTCGCATTTTAAAATTATTTTGAAATATAAAAATTAAAGGTTTGAAATTTTGACCCCAAACAATTATTATTCTCTTTCAATACAATTTAATCCTTTCCAGAACCAATGTATATTTTGAGGTTTTAAATTCGACTTTTCTTGTCATTAATTAATTTAAAATTTAAACTAATTCAATTGCTAAAATATGAATTGTTATATCTATTGTTGCTGTGAATTTAAAATCAAACGTCATTTTAAAAAATAGCTTGGACGTTCTAATGATTCGGAGTCGTCCGCGGTGGCACACGATCAAGGCGCTGGTCCGAAGCGTGTGACTCTACGAGGACGTGGGTTCGAATCCTGCATAAGGCATGTCTTTTGTAATCGTCCTTCAACCTCATATATCACCACTCATTGTCTCGAATAGCATAGAGACGTTAAGAAACTGAAATCATCATAAAAAGAGCGTATCAACCGTTAGGTCATAATGCGCCACACTATCCTAGGGGATGTGGGGAGGAAGGGCCCATGCTGGTCAGAACCAGCCACGGGTAAAGCCGGAGCAAAGGGAGGAATTTCACATCTTGGTCGTCATCAAGGGGATGGGGAGAAGTCTCCGAAGACGACCGCCAGAGCTCGCCTCTAATTTCAGGGAGAACTCCCCTACTTACTAGCTGATGTTTGCTAAATGGACTCTTATCTCTTTCCTTGCCTCTTACGCTCAGCTGAGCCATGCTCTGGGCCAGAATCTACCCCGGGCCCAGACGGGGGTGCCAGAGCTCACCTCTAGTTCCAGGGAGTACTCCCCTACATACTGGGCCAGACTCTACCCTGGCTCAGACGAGGTGCCAGAGCTCGCCTCTAGTTCCAGGGAGTACTCCCCTACATACTGGGCCAGACTCTACCCGGGCCCAGACGAGGTGCCAGAGCTCGCCTCTAGTTCCAGTGAGTACTCCCCTACATACTGGGCCAGACTCTACCCGGGCCCAGACGAGGTGCCAGAGCTCGCCTCTAGTTCCAGGGAGTACTCCCCTACATACTGGGCCAGACTCTACCCGGGCCCAGACGGCATCATCTTAATGCGCGTGTTGTAAGGCCGCGTGTCTGGTATCTCCAGCTGTCAATCAGCTGTTCGTGTTAATACTACCTGTGTTTACTCGTCCCTGATGAGTAAGAGCCCGGGAGCGATAACATACAACTCCGGACTATGTGGGTTAGAAGGTGAAGGTAGAGAGGAGGATAGAAGGGGGGACACTTATAACGATGAACAATTTCTACATTTCTCGTGGGAAAACTGTCCAACTGCAGTGGTTAATTGACATTGAAAAATATTGGTGTGCTATCATGCCTACCAAAAAACCATCAACAACAATGCACATTTTAACATTTCACACTCATTCACACACTCACTCACACACTCATACACTCACTCACTCACTCACTCACTCACTCACTCACTCACTCACTCACTCACTAACTAACTAACTCACACACTCACTCACTCACTGGGGGATGCACCGTTACAGGGGTAGGATGCACAGTTACAGGGGTAGGATGCACAGTTACAGGGGTAGGATGCGCTAGACCAGGGGTAGGATGCACAGTTACAGGGGTAGGAGCACAGTTACATGGGTAGGATGCCAGATCCAGGGGCAGATGCCAGTTAAGGGTAGATGCACAGTAACAGGGGTAGGATGCCAGTCCAGGACGATGCCATTTTTCGGGGGAGGGAGCCATTACAGAGGTAAATGCACAGTTACAGGGGCCCGGATGCACAGTTACAGGGGAGATGGGACATTTTTCAGAGGGAGGGTGCACAGATCCGGAACAGATGCTCAGTTACAGGGGTGATGCACATTTCAGGGGGGGAGCCAGATCCTGGGAGCGATCCAGTTACAGGGGTAGGGTGCACAGTAAAAAGGGTAGGATGGGACGATCCAGGGGAGCAATGCAATTACAGGGGGAGGAGCACAGATCCAGGGGGGGGATGCACAGTTCAGGGTAGGATCCAGTAAAGGGTAGGATGCCAGAAACCAAGGGCAAAGCACAGTTACAGGGTAGGGTGACGATCCGGAAAAGTGCACGTTACAGGGGGAGGATCAAAAGTTACAGGGGTGGGGTGCCGATCCGGGAAAGAAAGCCAGTTACAGGGGCAGGATGCACATGACAGGGGAAAAATGCACGTTCAGGGTAGGGTCCAGATCCAGGGGGAAATTTACAGTTAAGGGGTAGGATGCCAGTTACGGGAGCAGTCACATTCTGGGGGAGGATGCACAGTTTCAGGGTAGGATGCACAGATACAGAGAGCAGATGCACAGTTCAGGGGTAGGGGTGCACAGATCCAAGGCAATCACAAAACGGGTAGATCACAGATCCGGGGCAGATGCACAGTTCAGGAATAGGATGCACAGTTACCGGGGGGGGGTGCACATTCAGGGATAGGAGCACAGTCCCGGAGCAAAAGCACAGTTACAGGGGGAGTCTCAGTCACAGGGTAGGGTGCACAGATCCAGGGGGCGATCCTGTTACGGGTAGATCCAGTAACAGGAAGGAATGCACAGATCCAGGGGGCAGATCACTTACAGGGGGAGGTGCACAGATCCAGGGCAATGCACAGTTACGGGGTAGATGCACAGTTACAGGGGGAGGATGCCAATCCAGGGGGCAATCACAGTTTTCAAGGGAGGATGCACAGATCCAGGGGGCAGATGCACAGTAACAGGGGGAGGATGCACAGTTTAAGGGTAGGAGCACGATCCGGACAGATGCACGTTACAGGGGGAGATGCAGATCCCGGAGCAGTTGCACAGTTCAAGGGTAGGATGCAAAGTTACGGGGTAGGATGCCCCCGATCCAGGGAGCAATGCACAGTGACAGGGGGAGGATCTCATTTTCGGGAGCAAAGCACAGTTACAGGGGGGATCCAGTTACGGGGGAGGATGCACAGTTAAAGGGGGGGTGCCGTTACTGTGTAGGATGCACGATCCGGAGCAGATGCACAGTTACGGGGTTAGGATGCACAGATCCAGGGAAAAAATAACAGTTACAGAATAGGATGCCCGTTACAGGGGGGATCACAGTTACGGGTTTTGGATGCTCGTTTCGGGACAATTTCTCGTTTCAGGGGGGAATGCCAATTCAAGGAGCAATCCAGTTACAAGGGTAGGGTGCACAGTTCAGGGGAAGGATCACGTTACAGGGGGGGGGATGCCATAAAGGGGGAGGTGCACAGATCCGGGGTAGGATGCACAGTTACAGTGGTAGGATGCCAGTAACGAGGTAGGGCACAATCCAGGGGGGTGCACAGTTACTGGGTAGGGTGCACAGTTACGGGTAGGATGCACAGTAATGGGGAAGGGTGCACAGTTCGGGGGAGGATGCAAAGACCAGGAAAAATGCACAGTTACAGGGGTAGGTGCACAGATCTAGGAGCAGATGCCCGTTACGGGTAGGGGTGCCAGATCCAGGGAGCAATCACAGTTTACAGGAAAAGAGCCAGTTACGGGGGGGGGATGCCAATTCATGGAGCAGTGCACTTACAGGGGTAGGGCGCCCCAAATAAAAGGGGTAGGGGCACATTTTCATGGGTAGGATGCACGATCCATGGAGCAGATCACAGTTACGGGTAGGATGCCAGATCCAGGGGGCAATGCACATAAAAGGGGATGATCACAGTTACAAATGGGGAGGGTGCACAGCCAGGGACAATGCACCGTTCAGGGGTAGGATCACAGACCAGGGAGGCAATCACATTACAGGGTAGGATGCACGTTACAGGGGGGATCACAATCCAGGAGCAATCACAGTTTCAAGGGTAGGATGCAAGATCCATGCAGCGATGCACGTTTCAGGGGGAGGATCCAATCCAGGGAGCGATGCACAGTACAGGGGGAGTCACAGTTACGGGGGAGGATGCACAGATCCAGGAGGCAAAAGCACAGTTACAGGGGGAGGATGCACAGATCTAGGGAGCAGATGTTTTGTTACAGGGGAGGGCAAGATCCAGGGGGCAATGCACGTTACGGAATAGGTGCTCATTACAGGGGGGGATGCACAGATCCTGGAGCAGATCCAGTTACAGGGGAAGGGGCGCACAGTAACAGGTAGGATGCCCGTTACAGGGTAGGAGCACAGATCCCTGGGGCAGATGCACGTTACAGGGGTAGGGTCACATTTTCAGGGGTAGGATGCCTTAAGGGGTAGGATGCACAGTTACAGGGTGGGTGCACGATCCAGGAGCAGATTCACAGTAACAGGGGGGGATGCACAGTTACGGGGGCAATGCACGTAAAAAGGGTAGGGTGCACAGTTTCGGGGGCAATGCCATTTTCTGGGGTAGAGTGCACAGTTACAGGGGGAGGATGCACAGATCCAGGGGGCAGTGCTTATTACAGGAGTAGGATGCCAGTTTTTAAGGGGAGGTGCACATATCCAGGGAGCAGATGCACAGTTCAGGGGGGTTTATGCCAGTAAAGGGGGAGGATCACAGTCCAGGGAGCAGTGCACAGTTACAGGGTATGATGCCAAAACGGGTAGGATCACGATCCAGGGGCAATTCACAGTTACAGGAATAGGATCACAGTTTTCAGGGGAGGATGCACAGTTCAGGGGGAGGGTGCTCATTTTCAGGGGGTTTGGGTGCCAGTTACAGGGTAGGATTCAGTAAAAGGGGGAGGATGCACATTCAGGGGAAAGGATGCCAGTTAAAGGGTAGGATGCACGTTCAGGGAGCAATGCACAGTTTTCAGGGTAGGGTCACAGACCCCGGAGCAGATGCAAGTTACAAGGGTAGATGCACATTACAGGGAAGGATCACAGTTACAGGGGTAGGATGCACAGTTTTTTAAGGGGGGATTTCCAGATCCAGGGGGGGAGATCACTTTACAGGGTAGGAGCACATTTTAAGGTGGATGCACATATCCGGGGGCGATGCCAGTTACAGGGGTATGATGCACAGTAACGGGGTAGGGTGCACAGATCCAGGGAGCAATGCACAGTTACAGGGTAGGGTGCAAAGTTACGGGGGGGGATGCAAGATCCGGGGGGCAGATCACTTCAGGGGTAGGATCACAGATCCAGGGGCAAAGCACAGTTACAGGGGTGGATGCAAGATCCAGGAGCAGTTGCACAGTAACAGGGGAAGCAAGTTACAGGGAAAGGTGCACAGATCCAGGGAGCAATGCAAGTTACAGGGGTAGGGCTCGTAACGGGTAGGTGCACAGTCCACGGAGCGATGACTTCAGGGGTAGGATGCTCAGTTACAGGGGAAGGATGCCCAGATCCAGGGGGCAATGCCAGTTACAGGGGGGAGGGTGCTCAGTTTTAGGGGTAGGGTCCCCAGATCCAGGGACAGATGCCGTTCAGGGGTGGATCTCAGTTACAGGGGGAGGATGCCCAATCCGGGGGCGATGCCAGTTACAGGGGGGGATGCCTGACAGGGGGGGATGCACTTACAGGGGGGGAGGAGCCCCGATCCAGGGAGCGATGCCAGTTCGGGGAAGGATGCTCTTACAGGGGTAGGATCCCAGATCCAGGAGCAGATGCACAGTTACAGGGGTAGGATGCTCAGTTACTGGGGGAAGGGGCCCAATCCGGGAGCAATGCACAGTTACAGGGGGTTTGGGTGCACAGATACAGGGGGCAGATGCACAGTTACAGGGTAGGTCACAATAACAGGGGTAGGTGCCGATCCAGGGGGCAGATGACAGTTTTTAGGGTGGATCACAGTAACAGGGGGAGGGTGCCAGTAACAGGGTAGGATGTTCATTCGTGAAATTTTTTTGCATCAGAGTATCATACTTTTCAGATTTTTCAAAAACCAAAAAATATGTGCATGATCACTAATATGCTCAAGATTTCTACATGCCTAGTCAAATAAGTGCTGTGGGCAAAAAACCCTGTTTGTGAATGGATAAAAAATTCAACGATTTACCTAAAAAATCTAAAACTGTTTATGGTTAATAAATCAAAAAATTTTTTTTAAAAATGGGGTTTTTAAAAATGGGGTTTAAACTAAGGGTTTCCCCTTTTCCAAAGAAAAAAAATACCAAGGAAAATGTAAAACCAGGAAAAAAAAGCAAGCTTAAGTCTAAAGCTGCTAAACAGAAAACAAAAAACTACTGGGGTACTACTCCAACGAAATGGTTAAATTTTTTTTTAGAAAACCCCGGACATTGGTAAATGGAACACAAATCGATATAAATACATATGTCTAACCCGTTTAAAAATTTACAAAAAAACAAAAAAAACAATTAAAAAAGATAACAAATACAAAAATTTAAAAGAATTTCAATAAAAATAAATTTTTTAATAGGGGAAAACTCTAAGGGGGGGAATTTTGGGGGCCCAAAAAAAGTTTTAAAAATTTTCCCCCACTTAAACCCCAAAAACTTCAGGGCAAAGAATTCTATCGACTATTTAGATTTCTTTTTTTTCTGAGGGCTTTGGCAAAAACCCCCGCGGTCGGGGTTCCCCCTGACGCAACGCCAAGCCAACCCCTTTTAAAAAAAGGGGTTTATTTTGCCTCGATATTTTTTTTCCCTTTAACTTACGGAAGTAATTATTTTTTTTCTAATTACACTACTTCTCTTTTAAAAATCTGAATACAAATATTCTATGTCTGTTTTATTTTTTCCTTTGGAGTGTTAAAAAGTGGTTTTCCAAAATCACAACCGAGGCCTTGCAACCCAACGGCTTCTTCAAAGGGGGACAGCCAACATCTTTGGAAATTTTCCGCGGTTTTTGGGTTTTTTAAAATTTACTTTTTTTTAATTGTTTTCTCAGTCTAGGGGCAGATTTAGGGGTATTAAGGCCCTTTTTCGTTTTATTAAAAAAAAATAGGGGTGTAGGCCCTAGGCCTAGGGCTAACCCTAGTCCTGGGCAAATTTTGTGGGCCTAGGCCCAGGCCTAGGTAGCCCTAACCCCGAAGGATACTAGGCCTTCCCAGCCCTACCCTAGGGCCAGCTAGGACTATTTCAAAAGGGTATTTTAAAAAACCATTTTTGGGGGCCCAGGCCTAGGCCCCAGGCCCAGGCTATAGAGGAATTGGATACACAAAGGCTAGGCCTAGCCTACACAAAGCCGTAACTTAACTTGTTCGGTGGAGGGGAGGATAGGCCTAGCTAGGCTTAGGCCCTAGCCCGAGGCCTACTTCTTCGGCTAGGGGCGTCCAACTTTTATATATAGCCTAGGCCTACACTGTAACGGAAAGGATTTCGGGTGCGCTCTTATCGATTATATCCTAGAACTAGTGCGGCGCACTGTAGCCAGCGGAAAGACCGGCTAAACTAACGAAAGTACACCTTTTGTTGTTGTTGTTGGTATTGGTATTGGTATTTCATCTCCTACAATTGACTATTAGTCGGTGGTAGGTTTGTTTCCTCCTCCTTCCTTCCTTCCTTCTTATCATCGTCCCTCTAGCACGTTGTCACGTTCTTTTAATTAATGATCTTTCATTCCATTGTTGTTGTTGTTGTTGATTCCTCCTACTGCTGACCAATGTCGGTGGTAGGTTCATTTTCTTTTTCATTTCACGCCTATTTGTCTCCCCTTCTTCCATTTTTCTTCCCTTTGTTCCTTTTTCAGTTTATTGCTCTTCCTCTTCACTCTCGCAAGCAGGTTCATCGTTCGGCAGTTGTTTCAGCCTATTCTTAAATGATTTTACTGTTTTTTCCCCTACTATCCCTTCTGTCAGCCCTTCCATTCCACAACTGTCCTTGCTAAGAAGGAGAACTTCCCCACATCTGTGTTCCAGGTTTCCCTTTCATATTTCCATGTATTGTCACCCCTAGCATTATAAGTAGCTTTCTTTAAGCACTTATTTAGTTCCGCCCAACCTTCGTTATTTCTTGATACTCTGTACAACTTTCCCAATCTGTCATTTCGTCTTCTGTCCTCTAGTTTATCCCACCCAAGTTCATTTATCATTCCACTCCAGTGACACTTTCGTATGATCTTTCAATCCTACCGTTTACTATCTTTTCAGTCCATGTTAACCCTTTGTTCATCACTCCCAATTGCCCGTTTTTGCACAGCCTCTTTTGCCATTATTTCCCCTTTCCTTTAAGGGTCCCAGACAGCTCCTGCATATTCTAGTGTGGGCCTCACTAATGTTTTGTATGCTTGACCCTTTAGGTCCCTACTGGCCCCCTTTAGGGGTCTCATCACAAAGTTCAGTACCCTGAAACCCCTTTTTGTTACGTTCTTCACATGCTCCTCCCATTTTAGTTTGCTATGAATCCATACCCCCAGGTACTTGAGACTTCTACCCTTTTTTTTAGCCTTTTTTTCCCCAACAAAGAATACCTTCCCCTTCCATTATCCCCCCCCCAACCCTTGAAAATTGTGTACCAAATCAACTCGCACCCGTCTTTAGTACTCGCTCCTAGCGGGAATGTACTTTCGGCGGGAAGGCAAGGGGGGTTTGGGGGGCGGAGCCCCCAACAATAGCGCCGCAGGCGAAAATTTTTGAGGTCAAGTTTTATTAAAGAGCGTTTGGTGCGTTTTAGGATAACATAGCGGGCTTAATTCAGTACTGAAAAACTTCAGTATTTATACCGTGAAAACTCGTAAACCACTTGCAGATAAGATAAGATAAGAACACTGATGGTACAAATCATATGCGCCGCATCAAAAAATTGCCCAATGACTTATGTTCGCGGATCGCGTCTTACAATAATGTGTCTGGCTGTTTACTAGGGATGACGAAACCCGACTTTTTTACGACCCGGTACCCGTCCACATTACCCGCGGGTTACCTGGGTAGTAAAACAAAAAATCGTGTGGGGTGTCTAATGAACTGTGAAGAAACGCGCACATCAATTATCGTAATATCTCAAACTAATGCTGTTCTATAAACAATGACGTGCCGATGAAGTAGTATTTCATAATCACGAAAGAGGAACAGCAGCGGGCCGTTAGATAACACTCACTGTTCGGTTGCATCTGCTTTATTTATAACTTGTCACAGTCAAGTCAAGGTCACGTACTCACGATGCGTTGGCGCGGGGCGTGGGTGGTGGCGGGGGGGGGGGGACTGGATCCCGAACGAGAGTAAACAAGATAAGGAAAGATTTATCACCATGGGTGATAGCTTTTAGTTTTGACTTTTAGAAGATGGAAAACATAAGTGATGTTGTGGTAATTATTTACGCGGTATAATCTCGGGAAGACCGCACAAGTGGTGAGGCAGGAGGGGGGGGGGGGCATACTCAGCACACTGCCACAAGTCGGCGGCATGAATCGGCGCTCGATTCAAATTCTCGCAAAAACGATATTTTGAAGCGCGTCCATAAAAGTTACTCGCAAGAGCCAAATTGTCACTCGCAAAATGCGAGCGTGCGAGTGGGATTTTCAAGGTTGCCCCCCCTATTCCTTGTAACCTCATCCATTTACATTTTCCTATATTCAGGCTCATAGAATTTCTTATGGTCCATAGTCCAAGTATCTCTATGTCATCCCTAAGTTTACTACATCTTCATTGTTCTTAATTACCCAATATATGACACAGTCATCTGCAAATAACCTCATATTTGCTCCCTTATCCTCCGCCAGATCATTAATGTATCTAGTAAATAGGGGGGGGGAGTGGTCCTAATACGCTTCCTTGTGGTACCACTGACACACACCTTAACAAAAACTCTGGGAAATACGCCAAAATCCTTACACACTCAAAGGAAATGAGATCTAAAAAAAAGGGCCACGCTCATTACCGTCAATCATTTTGCGCATTCTTAATTCATAAAGTACAGTGTCCATAACAGCATTCTCGAAAAAGCTTGCCAAAATAGAATTTGCGTATTAATTTAACGTAGTAGTTATCCAAGTCTTCTTTTTCGTAATTAATTTAAACGTAAACATGGCAATATTCTATTTGCACCAAGCTTTTCGATGATGCGGTATGGGACAGCTGTCCGTTTATGAATTAAGGAATGCGCAAATGTGAAGGTAATGAAGCTTGGCCCTTTTTTTAGATCTCATTCTTTGAGTGTGTAAGGTTTGCGTATTTCTACAAGTTTTGTTTATGTTGTGATCTTATTACTTTTCAAGTTCCATAACAAAATTATTTGTTAAAAGATAATATTTTATCAAAGTTGATTAATTTTATGGTTCTTAGCAATAACAAAGGATGTAAATTTATTAGGCCCGGATCATGTACACCTGGCGCTTATAGGTGTTCAAAAAACCATGGTATAACGACGGTATAAGTATAAGGACACTCGGTTAAGTCTAGGCAACTCACATCCTATTAAAACTTACCATGTAACCAACAAACGCACAATAATTGTTAATTAGTACACCTATTTTCACTGCACCCACACGGGGAAAGCGATATATCTAGACGGCCTTGACCCACAAGCCATGTAAATCATCCAGATAATCAGAAGAATATTGAAAATTTTCACATCTTTTTGTTTTACATTTGTATTAAAAAGTGACCGGAGATTGAGTGAGTGATTAAAAGTAAAGAAAAAGCTTATTATTGCCGTAAATTTTGGAATAGGCTAGGACTATCCATACCATTGTTTATCGCATTAGGCTTGTAGTAATCAAAACTAGTTATTGTGCGGGAAGTGTCAAAACAAGTTTGTGCCGCCAGGGTGGGATAAGAAAGGCCTAGCGGCTTGTCAAAACATGTAGTTGTAAGTATTTATATCTAGTCCCTATAGCCTAATGTTTGAACTTTAGGACCTACACTCGTTGGATTATAAATAATTTCTTACATCTGGGCCTAGCCAGGGACGGTTTCTGATTGTTTTATGAGAGTATAAATGACACCTTTTTCTCGTTCCACACAAAGAAGAAAAATTTTAAATGTCCGCATTTTTTACGTATCGCACTTTCCACCGCCGAACTCTGCTATAAACCGTCAACAAGTAGTCAAGTAACTATGGTTACTTGTTATATGAGCCAAGTGTTGAGTCTTATTTGGAAAACCTTTATTTGGAAGCCTTCCAACAACCTTTTTCAACTTTTTTTTTCAAAAGAGACTAGGCTATATTTAATTTCTATAAACTCGTTATGTCCATGTAAATATGAACATTGTAGCCCCACCCGTCGGTCAGAATCGCCGGGCCCGGACGTATTAGATGTTAGCAGAGTAGCAGTAGCTAGCAGATAGCTAACATCCTTAAGTGATTTTTGAGCATGTTTAAGACACTTTGTCACAAGAAGGAATGGTGTCGTACCCAATAAAATTGGCAGTGTGTCAGGTTACCTAAATCCCCCTCGATTGTGATAGTTTTCAAGTTCACCCCCCAAATTTTTTTTTTCCCCCCAACGGTACATGAGGTGGGGTAACACATCGAAATCACCCCAACTCTGCTTGGTGTATAAGGGTGCTTGAGTGTGTAGCCGCACCGCGCGCTGCCTGCGGCGCCCTAACGGGAAACCTAGATGTACCTCTATTTCATCCGCCAGTCCCCTCCTACCTTAACCCTTTGACTTCTGTCTTGAGGAACTCCATGGATCCATCTACTACCATTGGGTCTGATTAACCCTTCACCGTTCAATTAGTTTCTGTTCGGCACCTTGTGGAACGCTTCTCGAAATCTATGAACACGCTTCTACACCCCCCCCCCCCTTTGTCCAGCTGTTGTCCTATTGGACCAGTCCTAATAATTGGGTTCGCATGAGTGCCCCTTCCTGAATCAATGTCGGCTATCATGAGCCAGTTGTTGTCCTTGATCACTTCTTTCATATAGTCACCCACCAGTTTCCATCCCCTTGTCCAGTGTTTGTCCTATCTCATTGACCAGCGTGCGATCATGAAAGCTTGTAGAAATCGATTTCTATAGAAAAGCTAAATGAGCTCCCCTTCGTTATCTCAATTCTGTGACAACTATTCTAAAGTCCGCCCACGTAACTCGTGACATCACTTCTCTATAGACAACGAAAAACTACAGTGACAAATATTAGCGTGAGCAAAGGAACTCGCGTTACGAGTTGTCACCTATAGAAAGCTCAAATTACAAATTGGCGGACTTTTTTCATATAAATCCCCGCCTCAGCTCTTTTATATTTAATTACATAAAATGATGCACTTTGATGTTTATTTGTTACAACGTAGATCTCTAACAAGGTATGCAGAACAATAAATAACACTATCTAGGTTCAATAACTTTACCAAATAATCTTAAAAATCCCTCAGTTTGTCCTTTAGCGGCATAGCCGTGGCCTAGGCTGGGGCCTAGACCATACCATACGGGTGCGTAAGCTTACCATGAAGGCTAGTTTACAAGACTCTAGTCCACCGTGTAGCCGGCATCCATACGGCCGTACGAAAAATATGTAATTTCATAAAAGACTTTTTTAAATTTGCCTCCTTTTGGGCCCACAGCTGCTGTGACACAGCCTTCCGAGTTTCCAGCCGTCAGCCGTGTACATGTGGCCTGAAAACCAACCAAACCCTTTTTTTTACATTGGTGGGTGACAGTCCTGTCAAACACTGCGCTAGGGGCCTAGGCCCGGCGTAGTAAGTCCCTATTATTTTCTGTGGGGCCCAAATTTACGACCAGTCATATCACAAGTGTTAGGCCTAGTCAATTTAAGCCCGGCAGGTAGGAGTAGTAGTATAGAATAGTACATGTAGAATAGAGGCTTTGATGCTTAGCCTAGATCGCAGGCTCCTCTAACCTTATTTTTCGCATAAGAATTCGGTTCTAGAGCTTGGTGTAGGCTATGCCGACACACAATCATAAGGGATGGGTCGTGGGGCCTACACAATCGCCTTCGACCTGCAGTAAATTTTTCATGTCATCCCTATCTAGGACCAGCTAGGTGCCGTTCTAAACATTGCAAATTATGCTTTGTGGTGAATGCGATAGGATAGTGCATGTCATTTGTCAACCTAAAAGGATTGGGCCCTAGCATGGGCTAGCCTAGCTAACTGATCACTTATCTAAGCTAGTCTACAGTGCCCTAGTCTGTAGGCCCTTATCTTGCTTGGAGAACTTATCCCAAGCCTTGCCCTACAGTTACATTAGTTCAAACCAAACCCCAGGCCGTAAGCAAGGATCAAATTTCCCGACCTGCACGCAAACCTTATGATCCACTACGGACGCTATTCTCTGTTACCGGTACACATAAAAGAATCTCTACCTACTCGATCAACAAAACACTGAATCACGTACATGTAATTCAAGCCCAATTTATGACAGACCCAGGTTCGATACCCGGCTGAGATAAATGATTTAATTTTCAATTTTTTTCCCAAAAACTATTTTAAATCTGAATACTTGGTAACTTAACTTGTACCTTCCATATTTAAATGCTAAAATGTACGTAGGTGATTGGCAAGAAAACACTGAAGTGAATGGTGCAAAAGAATGCAGCTTTCAACTTTTCAAGCACTATGTATTTTGTAATTTTTAATCCTATGTGTAGTAACATTTCTTTAAAATATGTACCCACCTAGGCCTATGTACAATAGTATAGACTTGACAGCTATCTGCAGTAGACGGTACCTAGGTAGCCTACTGTATTAGGGACTTATATTTTTGCTTGGATTTTTTTTTAATATTATTTATTAAAACAGAAACATTGTATTGATTTTAACAAAGACACTATTTTGATTTTGTAGTACTAGTTGGTACTAGTATGCCTGCAAGAGGTCCATGCTTATAAACTATAAAAAATAAGCACAATTCTAGACCTCAAAATAGTTTGCTAGTTTTGTAGGCCTACCATTTCTAATAAATCTGCATCATTGACATTTTTCTCCTACTTCCTCTACAACCATATTGATTTTTTTTAGTATACAACCACATTAATCAATAAGATATTAAAATATGTATTTAAAAAAAACCTCTCCCCTAGATTTAAAAATGTAAATTCTGTCCTTCACAACTCCTTCACAAAGAAATGAAGCCAAAATTAAAATAAAGATGACATTTTTAACCAAATTTAATTTTATTTCATAAAACACTACACAAAATTGTCTGTGTAGGCCTAAATGATAATAAAGAAAGGCATTATATTTATACAGTCCGAGGCACTTGTGTAGATGTGTTCATGGACCACACAACACATGCTAATTATTTTGAATTGTAAACAAAAATGCCTTGTTTCTGTAGAAAATAGTTTCAACATTTCCCCTTTTAAAAGTAAATAATAAAACAAGTTTTTTTTTTACACTGTTATGCTTGCTACAGACCGAAATTGGAAAACAATTAGTGTAGTTTGTCTGAGAAAGTGTCATTACCCATACAAAAGCTGAATCCTGATATTTGAAAACAGTTTTACACCACTGGTAGCTGCTTATTTGTTAACTTAGGCCTACACTATCTGTGTTTTACTTGTCCTTCCTAGTATGCCTTCCAAATGGTGGGCTAATAGAACATGGCCAATCAACATATCTGCAAGGGGAAATCTTTTCTACAATGTTTGTAGGCTGTAAGGTATGGCAACTGTATTTTTGCCCTTGGAAATTTGAAGTATAACTTTGCATAGAAAACATAAGGGTTGGCAAGAAGGCCTACTGTCTTTCTACATCAATTAAACATAACTAATAATAATAAAGCTTTTCTCTGAGGTCAGGGAAATTTTATAAAACTGAAAAATCAGTTGGCTTGTAAATTGTAATCAAGCACTATCTACTATTATGCAATGAATTAAAAATAATACACAGACTTTATTTATTTTTTTTATATTTTTTTTAATTTGTTATTTATAGTTATTATTTTTAGAATTATTATTATTTTATTTTTATTTTTATTTTTAAATTTTATTAATTTTTATTATTATTATTATTATTAATTTATTATTATTATATTTTATTCTTTTATTAGTAGGTACGATATGAATTTTCGTCAGTTGTTCTATTATTATTATTATATAATTATTATTATTATTATTTATTATTAATTATTATTATTATTATTTTATTTTTTATTTTATTATTATATTTTAATCATTTATTACGTAGGCTACGTATGAAATTTACGTCATGTTGGTACGTATTGAATTTACCGCTTTTTCATTTTTCATGCTTGCAAAGATTTTTATTTTCGATTTAACTGTGTACATGCTGTGAAGGTACGATAATTTATCGACGACAATAATATGTACGTCGATAATTATTTCGTACGTGATAAAGAAGTTTTCTAGTAAAATTTGCTTTTATAGAGAACGTTAGCTATGTAGTTACTGTGCAAAGTATCTATTGTAGCTAGAGATAACGATAGAAATCGTTTTCTATCGTTATCTCTGGGGTTTTACTATCGCACTGCAGGCCTAAAAATTGGTTCGCTAGTGCCCCTTCCTGAATCCATGTTGGCTATCAGTGACCCTTGTTTTCCCCTTGATCACTTTTTTCATATAGTACCCACCAGTCTTTCCATCCCCCTTTTCCAGTTTGTCCATCTCATTGACCAGGCCAAAAATTTTGTTTCGCATGAGTGCCCTTCCTGAAACCATGTTGGGTATCGTGAGCCAGTTTTTTTTTCCTTGATCACTTTTTCATAAGTCCCCACCCCTCTTTCCCCCCCCTTTTCCAGGTTTTTTGTCCTATCCATTTACCTCCCAATAAATTTTGTTTCGCATGAGTGCCCCCCTTCCCGAACCATTTGGGTATCATGACCCGTTGTTTCCACCGCTTCTATCACCCCCCCTTGTCCTTTTTTGCCCATTATTGACCCGTCCTAAAAATTGTGTTTCGCTGAGTGCCCCCTTTCCCGAATCCATTTGGCTATCAGTGAGCCAGTTGTTTTCTTGATCACTTCTTTCATTAGTACCCACCAGTCTTTCCATCCCCCTTTTCCGTTTTGTCCCATCTCATTGACCAGGCCCCAATAATTGTGTTTCGCATGGTGCCCCTTCCCGAATCCATGTTGGCTATCAGGAGCCGTTTTTTCCTTGATCACTTCTTTCAATTTGTCACCCACCATCTTTCCCTCCCCCTTTTCCCGTTTTGTCCTACTCATTGACCCTCCTAATAAAATTTTGTTCGCATGATGCCCCCTTTCCCGAAACCCCGTTGGGTATCAGGGAGCCAGTTGTTTCACCCGCTTTTTATCACCCCCCCTTGCCAGGTTTTTCCTACTCATTGACCAGTCCTAATTTGTTTTCCATGATGCCCCTTCCTGAATCCATGTTGGCTATCAGTGAGCCAGTTGTTTTCCTTGATCACTTTTTTTCTAAGTCACCCACCCGTCCTTTCCATCCCCTTCCGTGTTTTTTCCTATCTCATTGACCAGGCCAAATTGGGGTTTTGCATAGTGCCCTTTCCTGAACCAGTTGGCTATCGTGAGCCCGTTGTTTTTCCCTTTATCACTTCTTTTATATGTCCCCACCAGTCTTTCCCTCCCCCTTGTCCAGTGTTTTTTCCTATCTCATTGACCGGCCTAATAATTGTGTTTTGCATGAGTGCCCCTTTCCCGAATCCCTGTTTTGGCTATCGTGAGCCAGTTGTTTTCCTTGATCCTTTTTTCATATAGTCCCCACCGTCTTTCCATCCCCCTTGTCCCGTGTTTTTTTCCATCTCTTGACCACCTAATAATTGTGTTTTGCATGAGGCCCCCTTTCCCGAAACAGTTGGTATCAGGAGCCAGTTGTTGTCCTTTATCATTTTTTCATATAGTCACCCACCAGTTTTCCGTCCCCTTCCAGTGTTTGTCCTATCTCATTGACCAGGGCCCAATAATTTTGTTTCGCATGAGTGCCCCCTTCCAATCCAGTTGGCAATCAGGAGCCCGTTTTTTTCCTTGATCATTCTTTCTTAGTCACCCCCTCTTTCCTCCCCTTGTCCATTTTGTCCTATCTCATTGACCGTCCCAATAATTGTGTTTGCATGATTCCCTTTCCCGAAACCATGTTGGTATCATGAGCCGTTGTTTTTTTTGTCACTTTTTCATTAAATCACCCACCAGTCTTTCCATCCCCTTTTCCAGTGTTTGTCCTATTCCCTTGACCAGGGCCCAATTTGTGTTTCGATGAGTGCCCCTTCCTGAAACCATGTTGGCTTAGTGAGCCAGTTTTTTTTTCCTTGATCCTTCTTTCATAAGTCACCCCCCATCTTTCCATCCCCTTGTCCAGTGTTTGCCCATCTCATTTACCAGGCCTATAAATTTTGTTTCCATGAGTGCCCCCTTTCCCGAATCCCTGTTTGGGGTTCAGTGAGCCGTTGTTTTCCTTTATCACTTTTTTCATATAGTCACCCACCAGTCTTTCCATGATCTTAGATCCCACTGACGTCAGAGATATTGGCCTATAGTTTCCTAGTTTGGTCTTTTCCCCCCCTTTATGTATTGGTATTACTATCGCATCCCTCCAGCTATCTGGTACTGCCCCCTGCTTTATTGACTTTTCCATCACCACGGTCAAGTAAAGGGCCGTCTCCGTTATGGCTAATTTCAAAAAGTCCCCTGTTAACCCATCTGCCCCTGTGCCTTCCCTTTCTTTAGGTTAGCAATTATCTTAGTTACCTCCTCCAGTTTAACATCAAATTTCCTGTCACCTCTCTCTGTTCTTATTATTCTGTCACTTTTCTCACTTTGCTTGATATACCTCAGCATAGTAGTTATTTAGTGCATTGGCCTTTTTTTTATTGTCAGTTATTATTTCCCCATCTTTTCCTTTCAGTGAAGAGCTTATCCCCTTTTCCCCTTTCTTGCGCCTGATGTATTTGTACATTCTGTTCCAGCTACCCTGTTTGTCCTCCTCAACCACCATGTCTTTCATATACCCTTTCCCACCTTTTGGTTTTCAATATATTTAATTGTCTCTCTAACACCTTATACTTTTCTTTATCCTCCCTGTTCCTTGTTTTTCTGTATTTGTTATACATTTTTCTGCCTTTTCTCTTCATCATTTTAATTTCTCTGTTGTAATATGGTGGATCCCCGTTTTGTTTAATTGCCTTGTGAGGTACCCATCTATCCCTAGCTTATTTGCATATTCCTATAAAATTGTCCCATAATTGCCCTGCTCCCATACTTGGTTCGTTCCATTTCTCAAAGTTTTCTCTCATGTATTCTCTGATAGGCCTACTGACCTGGTCGGCTCTATTATTATCTCCATGCATATAGGCCTACTGTTTCCTTATTCTCATCTGTGCTAGTTCCATCCTCAAGGTCCACTAAAACTGCTTTATGGTCGCTTATCCCCTCTTTTATTTTGCTGTACAACCATTTCTCCATAGGCCTAATTAACACCACATCCAGGAGATTACCCCCGTTACTATTTTCCCTAGTGTTCCCGTGCACCACTTGTTGCAAACCCTCATTTATTATTCCATTTATCATTCTCGGTTCCCTTGATCCCATATTTTCTGCCCCTCCTTCCCATGCTACCTTTGGGAGATTAAGGTTACCTGCCACTATGATTGACCTATCTCCTTTGACTCTTTCCTTTAATACTCTTAGCGTTGAGTCTGCTCCAATACCTGGTGGTCTATACACCGCCACTACCTCTGTTACTCCATTCTCCCTTTAAAATAAGTAGTAACAAGGCAATATAGCAGTGTTAACAAGGTGTATAAAAGTTGGACCCCCCTAGCCGAAGAAGTGCCCTTGTTTGGATGGGGGGGTCCAAGCCTTTTGCGATGTAATGCGTGAAGTGCGTTTGTGTTAAATGAAATTTTAGGCTCTAGGCTAGGCCTATATGTTGTAAAACATGCGCTTCGCGCTCCGCCCCCCCTTCCCCTAACCTACGATTCCCTGCAAAACATCGTAAAAAGCTTTTGGACCTCCTCCAACCGAACAAGGCTTTTAAACGAAAGTCCTTTTCGGTTGAAAGTCCTATAGGCCTAGATACTTTATACTTAGCGGCACTCTTTCGGTTGGGGTCAGTCAACTTTTTAACACTGTGATTTTTTTCATTAGAAACGAAAAGACAAAAAACCACTGTAGCCCTAAATGATGTAGGTTCATTTTATAATTGCAGTTGTAGGCCTTGGCCTTTAAAAAAATGCACTTGCAAGTTTCATTTCATGCTGTTTTTGATGAGCGTAGCGGCGTAGCGAGCGTAGCGAGCGAAGCGAAGATTCCATTTCACTACACTGGAGAAAAAAATCCGGAATTTTTTTTTTTTTTTTTCTCTTTTTTTCTTTTTTTTGTATTTTTGTGTGTCTGTGAACACGATTCCGGCTAACCAATACTCCAATTGCGATGAAATTTTATGGAGGTCTATGAATCTCTAAACGAAAAACTGCACGGGGGAAAAATCGATCGAAAAATTATTTCTCATGAAATCGCAATTTTACGATTTTTTTCGAATTTTGAAAAAAATTCTTCGATTTATAACACCTGCATTTTTTGGTCCGATTGTAATAATTTTTTTCACACAACCTTTATTTTATGATTGATATATTCTTTGTGAATTTTGAACCCGATATCAAAAGATAAATTCTTTAAAAAATTGCAATTTTTGGAATTTTTTTGTTTTCAAATTCTTTGGCTTATAGCACCTACATGCTTTATCCGATCGTAATGATTTTTTCAAGAACTTTAATTTCATGAATTTATATATTCGTGTTAAATTTGAGCGCAATCGAATAATTATTTCTTATAAAAATCGCAATTATACGTTTTTTTTTTTTTTTTAATTACGAAAAATTAAAAAAATTAAAATATATAAGTTAATTTTGTATTTAATTTAATTAAATTTAAAAAATTTCAACTTAGTAATGATTTTTCCACAGTACAACAGAAAAACCGCATAACACTTAACAACTCCCAAAGCACCAATTACGCTCATCCAACAACGCGGCGGACTTAAGCGTTTTCCTAGTATAAACAATTGTTAGTTGAGGAGTGACGCACCTTCCGGCCGATCAACTGAGAATTGAGCACCGCCACCGTCACTGCAAGTAACCTTGCAAAACATAACAAAAAATCCTAAAAACAGAAAATACCTTCAAAACCTTTAACGTCGCTATTTAAACGAAAGTCCTTTTGAGCCAAAAGTCTTTTCTATTTAAAATAGTGACGTTAAAGGTTTTGTGGGTGTAGTATTTTTAAGTCGAATATGTAAAAAAAAAAAAAAAATGTCTTAATACCTAAAACATACTTTTCTTAAGTGCTGCGCACAATTGGGATAGCATAAGAGCAACGCAAGCGCAACATAGAATATAAACAAATTTCACCCCGGCTGCTTTCACCCAATTCATGTGGGCTAAGCATAGCGTAGGCGGGAAGCGCAGCACAAGAGATGGTCATTTTTATATTTCTTACGCTTGCGCTAACGTTCAGTTATGATTGACCAATAGGAATCCCGAAACAACACAACGCCCATTTACAGTTAATCATATTCACAACTATTGTTGTTTGTGTCAATGTCAAAATTATTAATCATGGGCGAAAATCACAGAAGATGACGTTATTATCGAGTATGAAGTTGAGTCGACGTCTAGCGACGAGCTGTTAATTATGTATGTTGGGCAATATTTTCGATGATAATACTGCAAATGGTTTCAAAGATGAAATTCTTAACGCAAAATCGACGTACCGTCATCTGATCACGAGCCTTCTAAAACTTTGCCCCAGCTTGTAGTTTCTTAGGCAAGCTTCTAGGTTTGGACATTGTGCCACGCCTCCTTTTTTCCTTGTGTTTGCGCTTACGTTGCGCTACGCTTTGCGATGCCAATTGTGCCGCCGCACTTTAGATTCATGCGCTATGATATCAAAAATGCAATTTGAAAATGCATCTATCTAAAGGCGAAATTTTCATTTTGCATGAAAACACGAAAAATAAAAATACTTTTTATCATTTTTTACTGTTCAATTGACATAAATTAACCATGTATTGGTGTTAGGCATAATGCCCGAAAAACACGCCGACCATTCATTGAGTGACATTTCCCCACTAACGACATTTTGACAATGTTTAGTAGTGTCTCTATCTCGTACCTACGCGATGAAAACTGAAATGATTAGGACTTATCAACTATTAAGCCAAACGATCAAACAAAGTCACATCTTCGCCACATCGTTGCCATTGGTCCAAAACAACCGAGTTGCCTCCATGAATTTTGTTTGAAATATATCGATCGTGCCAGAATCGATTGTTTCAACTTGGCAATTTAAACGCACAAAAAAATGCTTATTTGAGTGACGTTATTTTAAAAAAAACAAGCAAAATAAAGCACAATTTTAATTCATTGAGGCATTACATTTTACAAGTCAAATATATCTTTCCTGGACGTAGTGAGAGGCCTAGAGAGGGTAAATATTTATTTTTTATTTGTACAGCGAGGAGGAAGACTGGACGTGGCGGAAGAGGAAGAGTGGCGGCAGGAGAGAAGAAGATGGAGAGAGAGGCCTATCTTCAATGCCAACGTGGCAAGAGATGACATTCTTAATGATGTGAGTTATTTTATTTTATGTAGGCCTAGGCCTTAATAGTTTTATTTGTGTATGACAATTGAACATCAATATTAGTGATGACATCGGGTATCCGGAACCCGGTTCTATAGGCTAGCGATCTTTCACTTCACACTTCACACACCGACTTTTCAAACTGGTTCCATTTTTTCAAGTCCTGTTAAATACAACAGTGAACTTCACGGACCCGTTTACTTGCAAAAATGGTAATTCTATTGCACCGTTTCTTGTGCCGCTCATTCCACAGAGCCGTTTGATGACGTTTGCCAGCTACCTTTCATTCTTGAGTAGCTGATTATCAAGCACTTGAAACGGCCTTGCAGGGTGAGGCTGCTACCAAGACACTTGACTGGCCTTCTAGTTACTGACAATTTTGTTGACCTTTCAAAGGCCACAAATAATATTAAACAAACTTCAAATGTCTAGGGAGCTTCCATCGATAAATAAATGCAGTCACAAGGTGATACAAATCAAGTGCAAGGAGAGTGACCACGGGCACCGATGTTGGCGAAGAGGCATCTTCCAGACCTCTTGATTTAATTATGTTCACGGCTGTACTGAAACTATCTTTAGTGGCTGTGTAGGCAGTCGCGCCTTCGTCGGCAAGATGGCTCTACCTTCCCCGCAAGGACTTACGCTCACCGCTCAGCTACAGTGCTGCTCGGTGAAGAACATCTGAACTAGAGGAAAACAAAAAGCAATACGTCTGATCATCTTTGATTCTTGTTTTAAATCACTTGACGTTGCTGTTGACCTGCAAAGAAGGTGGGATGTGATAGGCCTTAGAGAGTTAAAAATATTATTTTATTTATTGTATATGATATGTTACAGCGAGGAGAAGACTGCGCCCGTGGCGGGAAGGGTAGAGTGCGGCAGAGAGAAGAAGATGAAGAGACCTTCTTCAATGCAGCGTTGGACGTGAAAGCAGCATTACGTTCCATAATGATGTAGTTATTTATTTTGTACCTTAGGCATACTTATACTTTTATTGTGTTGATGGCATCTAAAATACAAAATCAAGAATCCATGAAAGGTAGGTTAGGCCTAACTCCACAATATTTTGTAAAAATATTGTGTTTGCGATGCCCAACGCTATTACATTGAACCATCTCAAATATCATAAATTTTAAGCACAGTCACAATTATCCTAAAGACCCCGTACTAATATAAATAATAGGTGCGCCTACCAGTACTGAAACTTCTTGTTTTATATGCCCCAATCGGCCTACTCTGGCCATTATGTGTTGTTTCTTTAGGGCTGTGCAAAACGTGAGAATTTAGCGAGTTTAGTAAAATGTTCGACTAGGCCTATTCGAGTGTGAACGGAGTTCAAAATCGAGTTTATTTCTAACATGTGAAAAATATTTTCTCCATATCAGACTTCTTCTTAGGCCTGTAGGCTATCAAACAAATTCTTCAGTTTTAAAGCCTAGGCCTATCTCCTGGTCCAAATATTTCGGTTACGGAGGGTGCCATAGCAGGTCTCTGCCTATTGTATAGCGTATAGACCTAGGTTTGGTGCTGGGTGCATTTTGGTATTGCGATGTAGCCTAAGTTTGGAGAGCGGTAAATATAACAATCTTGGCCAGGGCTCACACCTAGAGATCCTGGCAACTAGCTACCTGTTGCCACTGGCCACTGTCACGCCGTGTGTGTTTGATGTTAAAACAGTGGCGTCACCTAAGAGTATCGCAATCCGCGCCCCCCCAACCCCCCCCCCAATAAATTCCTTGTTTTACTTTTTTTTAATTAACAAACCCACCAAAAACAGCTGCCCACTTTACGCGAATTATCAATACTTAAAATAATTGTGATAATTCACTTACTTTATTTAACTAATTGATGTACCGGTTGGGTAGGCTAATTTCTTATTAAAATACACGTGATTTAAAAAAATTGTGATGTTAATTTTTGCTAGTAGGCTAGTTTGAATTAGTTCATACAATTAAATTGTCTAATTGTGAAGTGTTCATTTCCTTCTTTTTGTTCAACTGTGTTTTAGAGCAGTCACCACTGATTTGCTATCAAAATTACCCTTGTAATTGAAAAAAATATATAGGGACAAGCTCTCGGGCCCTGCCCTAATTCGATCATTGGAATTTCTCTTTCCTTTGTATGTCCGAATTCACCAGTACAAAAAATGTGTCTCTAAATTGAAAATAAGATCAAACGTTATATGTTGCCATGTTGATGTCATAGCTCTACATGACGACAAAAACAAATTAACGCACACCAAACTACATGTTTTGGTATTGCATTCAGCCTAACGCTTTTTTCTAAAACGCACCAAAATGCACTCAAAAAACTTAATTTCAAAAATTTGCCTGCGGCGCTATTGGGCTCCGCCCCCCATACACCCCGTGCATTAGTCCCTTTCTCACAAAAGTACTTGCGCCCCCCCAATGTCCAATCTCTAGTGACGCTCCTGTGTTACAAAGTGTTCATCTCATGAATATTATTTCAAAATGTATTCCATGCTAAACCTAGCCTATGCTTTCAGAGAAGGAAAGACGCCTAAGCCTAGCCCGCGCATATTTTTACAACTCATCTGGTTCCTCTGCTCTCGTATGTGTCTATTTACTTTGTAGCAACACAACTAGCAGTCGTCAACAAATCTTGGACACAAAAGTGGTGAACACGGTAGATGTGAATGATTTCACAAAAAAACTGACAGTCAATCACGCTCGCATTGAAGATGACTAGCTCCAATTGGATCTTGCAAAGTTCAGCCGGACAATCAATTTAACGAGTTTCACGTTCAGAAGGGTTTGACTGCCCCCCCCCCCCCCTCTATGCATACGAACTTGCTTCATATGCTGCCATCTAACGGAGGAAACACATAACTTTTGACGGGTCAATAAATAAAAATGCTGTTTTTACCGACACTCGAATATTCGAGTTCAAAATAAATAAAACTCAAATTTGTTTGAACTCGCCGTGAACTCGACTCGTACTTGAAAATTCGAGTACTCGCTCAGCCCTAGTTGTCTTGTTATCCAATAGAGACAGGATTCCCACTGTACAAGCGCCATTGTTAACTAGGCCCGTTTTGTTTTTCTGGGCCCGAATTTACATTATTATGTCATCATCCGTAACCGCAAGCCAAGATCTCTCATCACCAAATGATTATAACAGTGACAGGCCTAGGCCTATGATTGCATAATCTCCCTGTGCAAATAGACCTAGGCCTAGTGTAGAAAAATCCAAATTTTGATGGAATTTGAAGTTCCATTTACATATTATTATACGTTGGTTGAAATATTGCTGTAAAGAATTCAATCGCTATCTATAGCCAGGGCTTGTTGAGAATCATTTAGGTACTGTATACCTATCAACCTCAATGACTGTTGGCTTCACAC
Organism: Sweltsa coloradensis; assembly: GCA_024449915.1. NCBI lineage: Eukaryota > Metazoa > Arthropoda > Insecta > Plecoptera > Chloroperlidae > Sweltsa > Sweltsa coloradensis. The sequence continues at coordinate 40,477 of JAMZAV010003592.1, forward strand.
ATTGCGGCTTTTCAATTCAGGTTGGTGACGGGCAACGACCACACCCTCCCTGCACACTTGGGGCCTATATTTTTATGTCTTTACGACATAATATGTAGGCTACAGTTGCAGGTTTCATTATAATATATAATGGGGTTGGGATTCGATTATAAATTCGTAATCGATGTCAAACCAATAATGTGGACATGACATCGATAAAAAATTCGACAAAAAAAAATGGTGGTGGAGAAATTTAGTTTCATTTTTATTTTTATTTTTTATGTAAAAATAGGTAGGGGCCTTAATGTAGGCCTATGTAATGAATGATGGCAAAAGTGAAATACATGGTTTCAAAAGCGATTTCCCTTTAATTTAATTTTACAAAAAATAAAATAAAAATTAGGCCTAAGATGTCAAATTGATGTCAAATGGAAAGTCAATTTTGCTTTGACATCGATGTCAAGTCCCAACCCTAATCTATAATATATTTAGAACAGTTATCACCGCGGAGCGCTCAAACTAAGCAACCTAGTATTATGTGTTTGTTTTGTTACAGAACGAAGAAAACCATTCCCGCGATTTGGTTGTGCTAGTTATAAATGTAGCGCGGGGACTCAGTCGAGAGTCTCTCAACGTCTGCTTCTTGGATTCAACATGGGAGGAGCTGGAATGTGTTGTATTACTCATCTATTTGTAAGGCTCTAGTCATTATTTTATAAGATGCCCGTTGAGATAAAGATGGTATCGATTACTCAGTGCCAGGGTAGCGCTACACTAAATTTTAGTTGAAATACAATACCCATGTTTTTGTAGCTGGCAACTAACTCTAGCTGCAAAGAATAGTTTTTATTACGTAGTAGTCCGCTGAGATGATACCGAACCGATGTAAGGGCCTTGTGAAACCAGAATAAGTTATAAAAAAGTTACCACAAAATGGATAGAAACGGGACAGATATTGATGATATTTATTTCGGGACGATAGGGAGGGTTCCCATAGCTACTTACTTCAGCCAGAACCCCTAATTGTAACCTACTAGGCCTGACCGGTCTTACGTACTTAAGAACTACATCAAATAGCCGGTTACGGTGTGAACCTGTATTTATTCTTGAGAATTGAGAATAAAAGTCCTGCTAACACCATTCTCCTTGCTTGTTGGTATGCTAAAAGGTAAAGAAAATCCTCTTCAGCCCTGTGGTGTTGTATTCCAGGCTGTCGGTGAGGCTTCAACACACGACGGATTGGACCAAGGGAAGGGTTTGTGACAACAGCGACTTTGGACATCATGGTGAGTGGAAAACTGACACAACGAGTGGCCAAAAGTCTGTGGCTTTCCTGCTCTCCACTCTCCATTTCAAAAATAATTTGATTGACACATTCATCACATTTCAAATCCGACATTACAACCTGTTTTTCGCTCAGTGATCTTCCATCTGGTTCTAGCAAAAAACCAAACTCTTTCACACCGCACTTCTCTTTCCTGAACGGTGCCACTAACGTAGTCCTAGATGCCATCGTGACTCAAAACCGCAGAAAAAACAATATTGCTAACAACAAAACACGAGAAAACACGTTTTCTCGCAAGGCTGCGAGAGCCCGAACTGACGAAAACGAAAGCTGAGACCTTGGTACGACCGTGACTGGCTGAACAGGGGGGGGGTTGGGGAGTCCGGCCGGCGGCCGGCCTCTGTTCCAGAATGCGCACACTCGCCGAAACAAACACGTGCTTTGTGTACAATGTTGCCAGTTCAAGCGCGCTACGGATGTTTTGATGTCAAAACGATTTGAATGATTGCAATAGTTAGATTTCCCCCTTAATTTTCGATGTTCGAACGATTATAATGGCAAATCGATGTCGAATCGATGTCAATTTTGCTTAGACATCTCCGATGTCAAATCGAAAAATCAATGTCAAGTATAACCCTCAGGCCTATTATTATTTCATAGTCTTTAGCACAGTGGCATGTCAATAACGGCAAGTTGCGTTTGGCACAGTTTCACTTGTCTCCCCTTTTAAATAGGCCTAGAGGTACAGTGTTATTACAAACTGGGTGTGTGGAGGCGGGAACCCAACAGCTTACCTGGTCAGTGACTGCAGGATATCGTAGATAATGATAAGAGACAAATAAATAACGTATACCGGGGCCAAAGGTACCTAAAATAAAAAAAACAAAAATTGAAACTGTTTTGGCCAAACAGGGCCGTGCCTCACTGGACGAGAGCGGAGAGTTTGAATAACCTAGGTCTGCACAGTTAACAAACACGCCTAGGTGCGATGGTTGCGGAAGTGTAGGGCGAAAACTAGAAGGGGAGGGTGGGAGGAGTGGAGTAGACCCTAGCCTAGAGTTCGGTGATCCACCTTCTCCAGTCAGCTAGTTGCAGTTGGCCAGAGGGCTCTACAACACCGCCGGTAACATTCAATTGAAAGCCAAGTTGTGAGAGGCGCATGTAGGCCCAAAGATTTCCACAGTGTTGCCGGCCTGGTGTCATATCTGGAGCTTGTAAGACCCTTTCCCAATCAATAGCACTGCCTTTTTGTACTTTCATACAACAAATATTATAGTATCCATATTTATTAATTTTAAAGGAAAACTGTTTCTTTCGAAAAGAAAGGATATGTCTATCAAGCACATTTCTATATTAACGTGTGTGTAGCAGACGTTATCAGTTCTTTACGACCGCAGTCTCTCGTGTCGTTCATGATTGCAAACATTGTGGTAAACACCTCCACTGTGTTAGATTCTAACTCTGTGTTCATTCTGCAGGAGGGGAGGAGACCACAACCGGTCGGCCGGACTCCACTGTTGCAGCTCCGGTCGTCTCTAGAACAATATCCGCATCCAAAACCCCAACGCTCGTGTAAGTGTTGTCACGGATGTGTGAGTCAGTCGAGGAACAGTAGCTGTAAAACCACTGATCCGATCCCTAGGGGTGTGAGGAGAGATTCTACAGGTTTGGGAAGGACGAGAATTTTTAACTTTGTGTTTAGTGTTAAACTAGGACAAGCTCTATCAGGAATTTCTCTATTGACGACTCGTGTCTAATATCTAATAACATCGTGGTTGCAAACGAGCTGCAAATGCAAGATACCTCACGGCTGTGAAGTCTGTAACTACAAAGAAGGAGACTAAGGCCAATAAATTCAATCAAATTACCTGTCAACTTTCACTCACACTGAGTTTATCACGGTCATTTTAGGTTGGTTAACTATGAGGGCCCTACCGTTATCACGGATATATTAAACCGAACTTAGATTAGGGAGTTGAAACGTTTTAAGTGCTTCAATTTTTCTTGCCACAGGTGGTGTAATATTGTTGTGTAAAAACAAGCGCGCTATCTTTCGTCAAATGGCACTCTGTCAACGAGGCAGACAGTCGGATTTTCAATTTATTGTTTTCTTTTAAGAAATTAATTTAGTTTATGAGGAATAATTAATTAGTAAATTACCTAACACCATGGATGGCCAGCTTGTTTTATAAATTATCTTTTTACATTCATCACGCACGTCAACGCTTTGAAAGATATTAAAAAGTACAGATCAGTTTAAATCAGTTTATCGTTACTTTTTTTATGCGCTGTTGAGGCGGCTTAATTCGTACTAGTGTATTTAACACTGAAAGATAATTCGTATTGGAGGTTCTAGTTCACTTTGGTATCGGACTATAAATTGAGACGGTTTTCATTTATATCATAGTGTTTATCAACAATAGCCGGTTGAACCGCTTGAACTTGTGTGATAAAGAAATTCAAATTTCTCACGTTGGCTGTACTTTCATTTTCAATGTTGTCTTATAAGTCAATTGGCTTCTTGTTTAGGGTTGACTACATTTTTACCGCCGTTTATTCTTTTTTCATGAAATAGAAGTACTAAATTTGGAACGAGAAATGATTCCCGCTTCCGATCTGAAATTTCTCATCTCGCACACCCCTACTGATCCACTGTTATTCCTTTACGTCTAAGCTCCAGCATGTTTGGTGCAGCACTCGGCGGCTAACTCGACAATATCGTGACAGCTAACAAACGTTACAATAACTCCGCCGCAGCTAATACTGCGATCTAAACTAGTGATTTGTGTTCACGTCACTGTTGTCAGTCGGTGCCGATGATATCGTTGAGTTAGCGGTCACGTAGAAGCGCTCGTGCCTACATAGTACACCAGTTCACACCACAGTTCCTGAGTGGCTAGGGCAGTGCCTTACTGCTAAGTATTGACAAACATTGAAAGTCAATCCCTAAGTTGGATGATGTTTCTCTGTTCCATTCTTCAACTGCTGCTCTACTCTCAATCAATTGTTTGTTTGACAACAATCATTATTAGGGGCCCTGGTTTCCCTGTGGCTAAACGGCAGCAAGCTAAGTGTGTTGCGATGCTTGCCGGCGATACTCTCGTGTGAACTGTGGAGTGAAGCCTGGTGTCTCCTGGTAGTTGGTGTGGCGTGTGTCAGTTTGGTACACTTGATCATAGCTGCTCTTGTAGACTTTCCCCACCCTGTGTAAAACAATATGGAAACAAAGGAAAACGTCTTTATTTTCTAGGCGGGATTAAGATGAATATTAGTAGTTCAACAAAACAACAGACATAGTTCATCAATTATTATCATCTGACATTGCCCAAAGTATTTTTTTACTTATTTTTTGGTTGAGCAGTAGGCTTATGTCCAATATATAGGCCTAGATGATTGTAGTGTATGCAATACGTATATCCGGACATATTCCTGCTCATAATTTTTTGGTTCCAAGGCCGAATTTTGTTTCTATTTGTAACGCGTATAATTATACTTGTCTACAAACTAGCATACGTACTTTGAAAAATGTTCTTGCTAAGCTACGGTAAAAGAAAAGGTGACTTTCTTGCTATGGTAAAGAGCACCTTCATAGAGGACAATTGAAATGGTAATCTGATGCTCATTCACGGGAGACTACCTAAGTAAGAATGGACAGGCAGGGATATGAAGTGGTAATAGGTGCCCATGGGTATGTATGGGGTTAGAGATACTGATGGGGCCAACCTGCTAGATATGTGCGTTGTGCACCATAGTTTACCATCTGCAACGCACTGGTCGAAAAGAAGAAGCAAAATAGCTCACAAGGTATAGTTGGGATGGGAAGTCGAAGACATAATGTGTTCACACTGTTTCCATATTGTTTTCGCAAGGTATTCACAACCTTTTCTTCTCCCCTGTTACTGGATGGAGTACACAATTATGGCAGAAAGCCTACAGCATTTAATAAAACAGGTTAATCACAGACCTGGGAACTAACATAGTAACTACAAATAGGCCTAATCCTACAGGGTTAAGCCTAATTTCACTAAGTAAATCGCTTCACCAATCAAACATTATTGAATGTTCCCTTTGTTGCTAGTAAATACACCCACCACTAGTATGCATAGGAAGATGTTTATTTGCTTAAATCAGGGCTGCCACTGATATTTTTTTCAAATCCTGTATGAGGACGTTAAATATCCGCAAATATCCGTGAAAAGTCTAAAAACGTTGATTTCATTGATCAAACTATGAAAATGGATAAATGTGATGTTTATATTTGTTACCATCTTAACCTAAAAGTTGCCAAGGGCCTAGGCCTATGCACAGATGAGAAGAAAGGAGCCAGAAACGCCCGTGGTTGCTTTAATTAAGATTGCATAAAAATTTAAATGTTATTTATTTACACAAACTCCATTCTAAACATTAAAATAATATTTTCTGACCTGGTTAAAAAATTCTAGGCCTAGGCCCTAGGCTAGCTAGGCCCTATGAATGTTGCATCACAATTTTGACCTAGCCTAGCCTAGTGTTGTGTTTCTATAATACATTGCGAACTTGATAATAACATTTTAATCATATACTAATTCTATTTTCACTTTTAATATCACATATCCAAACTTATAAACAAAAACGAAGGCGAAAACAATTTTGTAGGCTCCTGGCTGTCAATAAACTTGCATCCTCCCCAAAAGCACTGCTGGCTGTTTCCTTGCTGTTTCTCAATGGAAGCAGGGTTTCCCACTACATCCTGAACACGGCTCCGCAGCTCAGCCCCCTATCGAAATCGAAAGATATCGCCGGCTTCATGGTTTACAATCGAAATTAGCCCGCGCAGATCGAAGTATACGAAATTAAGCATAGAAAACGTAATTAACAAAATATCTGTAAATAAGACTAAAAATCCGTTTATCCGTTTTGCACCCTTAATATCCGTTAAAAACGGCAGCCCTGGCTTAAATACATCCTAGCTTCATTCAATCATCCCAAGAATTCATTGTTTCAGTGGACTCAATGCTTGGCCGTTGTATTGTGCGCTAGTACGATAAGTAATTGATACTAATTGTACGATAGGCCTTCCATTGTTCTTCCTTACACATTCCAGTCTCTCCTTCCTGTTCTATGTCTTTACTCTACCTCAACACTGTCCTGCCATCGTTGTCGTGGTCGCCCCTTGCTTCCGACCTGAATTTCCCAAAAGACACATTTTCAGAATTAACTGCGCCAGCGGCTTCCGTTGCAAGCATTATGGGATAAGGTGCATTTACAGTGCTAAAGTGCCATTATTGATTTGCGATTTGTGGAAAGCGATCCAACACCCGAGCATATGGTTTAGCATGTAAGGCCCTTATCCCATAAGCTTTGTGCGCGCATAAAAAATAGAGGGACGCCGGTGATTTTAAATTCCTCATATTCCGTCTTGGCGATCTTGCTTTTCATCCTGTGACATGTGCAAAACCACTGTCATCTTTCTCTCCAATTCGCTCCATTAAATTCTTACGATTACTCTTAAGTACGGCCCATCTGGTCTTACCTACAAATACAATGCTTCTCGTACGTACTAGTGAAGTGAAGCAGTTTAATATTTAACTTCATGTATCCTGCATTTGATCCATCTAAAAAGAGCTTGGCATTAAATAACACTAATAATGAAAACATAAAACAGTAGCAATCGCGTATTGTAAAGACAAGGTTGAATTGTGGGTCCTAGGTCAATTGTCCAAGTACCCAGTGCTAAGCAAACACTATGGTTGACTGATTGTCGGGCAAAGAATTGTCTAGCTTAAATGTGCGAATAGACCGTTATAAGATCAGTGCAAGCGTCTCCTGTGCATAATGGACAAACGCTAAATGTTACTGTGATATTAACATTCAACGATCTATGGATTATAATGCTAAAAAGCGAAGGTCGGCAGAATCTGTAATTTTTCAAAGTTGCTAAAGTACTTATTGTGTACTTGTACTTGCTGTACATAACCATGAGTATCAACTCATATACACGCTCATGTGAATCTATAGTTTGAGATTCGGTTCAGTTGCTAAAAATACATCGCTTATACAATAAGATACGTTTAATGTTATCATTTCCGTAAAGCTTGTGATTAGATCGCGATTCGTAAAACTTCGATTTTGAAAACTAAAATGTATTAAATAAAATATTGACATTAAAACAATGTTTTTTAAAAAACAATAAAACTTTTAAAGGGAAAAAGGTTTTTGTTTTCCCCAAATTTGGGAAATTTTTTTAAAAGGTAAAATTTTAAAAATTTTTAAACAAAAAATTTAAATTTTAAAATTTACAAAAAAGGGGAAAATTTTGAAAAAGCCCAAAAAAAAAAATCTTTTTCCCCCCAAAATTTTGGGTTACCCCCCTTCAAAAAAAAAGGGAAAAAAGGAAAAACCAAAACTTAATTTTTTTAAAAAACCGGGAACATAAAAACCCCTAATCCTACAAATTCCAAAAAAAATCGAAAGCGACCCAAAAAATTTTTTTTTCCCCCCTTTTTTTTAATTCCCCTTTTTAATTAAAAAAAGTTTTTTTAAATTTATTTTATAAATTAAAAATTTTTTTTCAAATTTTCCTTTTTTTTAAAAAATTTTAAACCATTTTTTCTAATTTTTTTAAATTTTTTAAAAAACAAAAAAATTGTTTTTCCCAAAATTTTTTTTTAAAAATTTAAAATTTTTGGGTCTTTTTTTTTAATTTAATTTTGTTTTTTATTAATTTTTTTTGGGTTTTTACCCCCTTTTTTGGATTTTGTAAAATTAAAATTTTTGGCCCCAAATTTTAAAAACTTTGTTTTTAAATTTTTGGGGGGGGGTTTTTTTTTTTTTTTTTAATAAAAAAAAATTTTTTTTAAGGGAAAAAGAAAAAAATTTTTCCAAAA